>JACXIL010000229.1:2202914-2233830 GCA_014737365.1 Bombus soroeensis
TATGAAAGGTATACTTCTTTTAATCAAAATAAATTTTCAGATCAAATATAAATTACGTTAATTTTTATGCTTCATATCTTAGTTCTTCATCTAACAGAGCAAGTAAAAAAAATTAAATGAAAAATTATACTTTACATTTTACCATTATGAAAGAACAAAATAAAGATTATTTATGGTTTCATTCCCATATATGAAAAAAGTCTCCGTGATATAAAGCTTTTCCGAAGATGTCATATCTACTTAAGCTATATGATATCGAAGATTATTTAATATTCTATCAATATTTAACAATGTTTATTGAGATAACGATTTATTGTATACAAGATTTTTAATTTCGATTTTAAACGACAACTGTATACCAGAAGTTTGTTACCATGTATTTCATAAGATCACATTAAATTGTATAACAATGTACGTGTACGATACTACATAATGTGCAAAGTCACAGAATGACGCAGCTA
This sequence comes from Bombus soroeensis, assembly GCA_014737365.1. Classification (NCBI taxonomy): domain Eukaryota; kingdom Metazoa; phylum Arthropoda; class Insecta; order Hymenoptera; family Apidae; genus Bombus; species Bombus soroeensis. The sequence goes on from JACXIL010000229.1 coordinate 2,203,376, forward strand.
TATTTAGCGTACTGATATAAAAGATAATAACGCAATGTATATGTAAATACACTTCTATTAGTCGCTAAATTTGTTTTTGAAAAATATTGTTATTGATTATTTATGTCTATTTTCATTACAATTTAATAATATCTTAAGCAATGATACAATATAATATTTTTTATACGTATATTGATAAAACAATTTTATAGGAACTTAATTCTTAATATACGCAATTTTTTGCAATTGGCTCTAGTATATTACTTTATATTTAACTTAGTTGAAAAACATTTTATATAACTATAACGTTAATATAGATATAAAAAGCAACGGAAGAAAAAGTGATGTGATTATGTAATTGTGCTGTATTTGCCTTATATAGTTATTGTTTTTTACAATTATAGACGACACTATTAATAAATATATTTTGTCTTATAATTAGAAAGCCAACATTGTTGTACAAGTTACATAACATATTTTCAATGATTCGAATATTTTAATTGCTACATATCTACAGGGTGTTTCCTTTATCTCAAAAAATCGAAATATCTCGTAAGGCATTGATCTTATAAAAAGATATTTTTTTAAAACAAATGTTATTTACTATGAAAGGGCACATCATGTGATGCAAACTATCTTTTTGCAGATCCGATAGTGGGGGGATATTAAGGTCAACTTCATTTTTTTAAATGGGACCATATATATCTTTTAATACATACATTAATCGAACCATTTTGGCATTCTCTATAAAAAAGTGTTAACCTACTTGTGTTGAAAAATGTTAGTTTAGCATTTCCTCTTTACTTTAGCAGATATTTTCACTTTAACTTATCAAATGAAAGACAAAGAAAACGTAAATACCGCCTCGCGCTTTCCTTTTCTTTCATACGTTAAATTTGAGAAATTAAAGTTAAAATATCTGATAAACTAGTAGTCTATCTATATAAATAGGTTAATACCTTTTTATAGCTAATGCCGAGATGAATCGATTAACGTATTAAAAAATATATGATCCCATTTAAAAAAATGAAGTTGACCTTAATATCCCCCCACACCATCCGACTTGTAAAAAAATAATTTGTAACACATGACATGCCCTTCACATCAAACAATAATTGCAAAAAGAATTTTTTTGTTGGGACCAATCACTTGCAAGGTACTTTGATTTTTCGAGATAAAGGAAACATCTTGTATATTATAAATAAGTACAGTAGAACCCTGTTTATATGAATCTGTCACGGAACGAATTGGTTCAGATAACTAGGTTGTTCATATAATAAGAGTCCACTTATTTCTCTCCAACAGCTATGATTTTTCATTCAGTCGATAGTACTTTTAAATGCATAATAATGTTGCCAATTTATGTCATATAACGTGTATTCCTACAGTCCCTTCTGTTTCAACCTTATTGTTAAATGTTCATATAAGTAGGTTGATGCTCGGTGGTAGTTCAAATAATAGGAGCTCAGTTAAAGTTTAGTTAATCAGGCATTACTAAAATTTTATTCATATAAACAAAATTCTCCTACATTAATTTTGAATGTGTTATATTTTATATTATATATAATGAATATTATATGATCACGATTTAATATGATGTAAATATTAAATATTAGACATGTGTAATAAACAGTTATATTCTAAATTGCAAAGTATGGGAAAATTAAATTTATCATTCTATGGTAATGCATATTTATTATTCAGAAATATATCTTTATTATATGTGTAATTTAATGTAAATTTAATTTATATTAATTTTACTAAATTTGATAAGTTTGGGTATTACTAAATAAAAGTGTTAGTAGCTCTGGTTCGGTTAAATTTTTCTTATATTTTTGTACCATTTCTTGAATCTTCAAACGTCTACGTACATGTGGTGGGTGGTAACTGTAAAATATTATAAATATTGTACATATTAATATGACCAAACTATAGTTACAATTTTATATACCTATCATTGTCAAGCCTTTTCCTACGTCCCATATTTAATGCTGTTTGTCTAACAAGTGTTCCCAATACCCTTCTAGATACAACCATCCCATCAATTAGTGGAGTGGCCAAATTAATTCTAGAAACTGGACCTTGTAATCTGACTCTCATTAATCCACTACTGAGAGCTTGGAGAAAAATTACTTGTACATCTGATACTTGAATGACTCTTGATTGTTCAAGACCGCTATAAGTACAAGGAAGAAGATCACCTGCACATAAAATGGGATTATAAAATTTCCTTTATTTGATTGAAATAAATAAATATCTTTATTTAAGTGATAATACTAATTGGAAATTGAGCAAAATCCTCCAAACTCTCTAGCCAAACAACCATAATTTTAATATCAGTTTGTACAGGTAAAACTTGTTTAGCTGTTTTTCTTGGTTTTACTAAATCCACGTTAGAAGAGGTACAGGAATTAGATCCTGTTAAACTAGGTGGCTGTTTTTCTAAATCAAGTGACATTGTTCGCGAGTTTTGCATTGTATTCTGTCCTGTCCCACTATTTCGAGGTGAAGTACTTTCACTAATGCTTCTTTCAAACCAAACTGCAAGTATTAATTATTGTATAGTTCGTTCACATAATATAATATTATTTTCTTTAATACATTGTCATTCATTTTAGGTTGTACCTTGATTAGAACTGATATCACTACCATAACTTGTTTCCTCCAGTGAGTCCGAATTTACCATATTGTTTAACTGAGTGGGTACAACAAAGGCAATTTCTGAGCTAACATCTGCCCAATAAAGTACATGAGTATCGCCGTTATAAAGAGCTCCACCGTGATCACTATGAGCTGGTTGTGGTACATTCAATTGTGGTGTTACTCTCCATGAAGTAGAAATATGTCCAGTCCAACCGGCATGTGTTGATACAGAAACTGGCCAGCCAAGAGAATTTAAGAATTCTAAGAAATTCGATGATACATTCGATTCATGTAACTATAAAAATAAAACTACTTTACATAGATGTAAATATACAGTGATAAAGTATTCTAAAATAAAAAATGTAATTACCACGTTAGATAATATTTCTGTAGAAGTTTTTTGACCAGCTTTTACATAAAAAATGTAAACAGTATCACATGTTCTTGGACTAATGTTATCTAAAGTTTCTAAGTCTAAATAAAATCCTGGAATGGTTGGATCTAAAGCAGTAAGGCCACTGTTTCTAGATTCATTGTTTTCTTTAGGTTCGATATTTAAAAAACCAAAATGACTTAGAAACAGACGTGCAGTTTGAAATTCGTGACAAATGTGAGGTGGTACACATTCTTCTGTCTTTTCCTCTGAAACTTTATCATTTCCATCACAATATTTTGTTTCAATATTCATTTGACGTTCTAACAATTGTGACAAAATTTGATGTTCATTTCTGATTACATCATTATCATTCATAACTGCTTCCAAACTTGGAATAGATTCATCCCTAAATAAAATTTGGGTATTTCAATAAAATCCCATTTTTTAATATTTTGAATTGAATGAAAATACATTGATGAAATTTAACATACACTTTACAATGTGGAATTCGATCTACATTATCAGGAAAAAATTTAGGTTTGTAATCTGTTCGTGGAGCAGCTTCAGCTAATGGCAGTGGTCGACCTGGATTTGTATTTACACTTCTTATACTAGATCTATGTCTTGGTAAATGTCGAAGCTGCATCGTCCAAGCATGTCTTCCGAATGGACCGCGTATTAATACAGTTACAGTAGGTTGTGGATCTTGATCATTTCCAAGTGGTTCTTCTAATAATGCTAATATAGTAGCATTTTCTGCAACAAAATATCGAAATCTTTCAACTGCTGCTTGACGTGGAACTCGACCCCCAGTCCAACTATTACAATGTCGGAGAAGTGATACTTCATCTAGTAAAGATGACAATGATTGTGCTCCACATGCACTAGGGAAATAACCAACCTGTAAACAAATAAATTTACTTAAAATACTTGCATAAATTTATTATTTGTCAATCATAACATTGCTTAATATACTTGTTCTAAAATGACGGTAAGAAGCGCATCAGCAGCGTCTCTAACACGCATAGATGCCGGTTTTAATTCTTTCTCATCTTTCATTTTAATGGGTTCACCAGGTTTTCCTACACTTTTTGTTCCTGACACACCAAGTTCGACTACTTCCAGAACTGTTGTTAAGCAATCCTTATCCTAAAAGAATGATTCTAATTGTAAGTATAAATTAGTTGCAATGTTAACATTTATTGTAATTAAATATAAATAAAATAATAACTTGTAACAGTTGTGAATGAGCAGTGAGCCAAGTTTTTAAACAACTAAATGCAGCAACAATAGAAGAATGAAGATCTTTAGAATGAGCTGGTGGTGGACGCCAGCACTGATATGCAATATAGTCACAGAGCCATTTCACAGCCCGTTTACATTCTAAAGCATCTGCAATGTTTATTAAAAATATAATATTTTGTAATTAAATTTTAAACTATAAATTGTATCATAGAATATAATTCAACCTGTTAGTTTCCTTGCTGCGTATAAAATATTAAAAATTATATGAGTTAGGATATTTCCTAAATCAAAAAGTACTATTATATATATTGACAAATTTTATAATTTACCTGTTTCACGAATACGTGTTCTAGCTAATCCTGATAATATCTCAAGAGCTGCTAGAGAAATATTTAAATCTGTCTTCCATGATGATATTAATCTGTGACAAACTAAATATGTAGCTCTTACAAAAAGAGCATGAGCTGAATCTGTAACAGTAATCCATATATTTAATTATAAAAAACGTACGAATTTAATTAATTTTCAAAATGTAATACTATGTACAATATATGTTACAAATCTTTTGAAATGCAAGCTTTTGCATAATGTTATCCAAAGAAAGCTTCAATGTATAACAAAAACATCGAAATAAAAATAGATGATATTTCACAACATTTCTTATATGCACGATAATTAAACGCAAAACTAATATAAAAATACTTGTATTTACCAAATGCAACACATTCCTCTTGAAGAGTTGTAATATCAGAGGTGTCACCGAGCGAGCGTTGGTCACTGGATATACTTATTTGACTGGCAGAATCGCTGGTGACTATTAAGCAATGATGAAACAGTACAATGATGAATGCATAACAAAACATAACTTATAATAATAAAAATGAATGACATCTTACAGAAGCACGTACAAAGCAAATACAAGAAAGTAATGTTAAGCATTATGATCTTGCATTGGATATAAGGCAAAATTCAATTTTAATTTACAAGCAACTGATAAATGTTAATAAGTTGCCATCTCGAATAATGAAATATTAGTTCCAGTTATTATTACTGGAATAATGTAATGTGGAATTACCTTTCAAATTTTAACATTAGAATAATTCTTTAAAAATTTTAAGAATTTCAGTATGTATAGATACAACTTAATATCATTTAAGTAATACACGAAATAACAAACCTGATGATAATAAATTGACAGCAGAATCATGTGCCAGAGCGTCAGGTTGTGTGACTTGCTCAACTTCTTCTGCTGCTGCAGAGTCTTGTACACTTAACAAAAGAGCACCTAAGAAGGAATAGATTATAAAAATTGCAGTATATTAAATTGAAGCAATATTACCTAACAACATATGAGTATTCTGAGAATCAGTTTCAACTTGTAGTGCGTTTATAAGCAAATTCATAAGTCTCGATTTTAACTGTGCAAACGTTACATGATTTTTTTCAGTAACCATCGGACTTAGAAATGTTGGAAGTTCCTTGATAGTAAGGTTCTGCAAGATAAAAATTGTATAAATTGTATGAAATTATTTAATTTACGATTTTATTATTATAATAAAACAAATATTTTATATATATTAGTTACTTGAAAGTGTAGCGGTAACGCCAGCGTTGATATTAACAAATGTATTGAGGCTCTTCGTAAGTCCGGTTTTGATACAACATTAGATTTAAGTTTTAAATCTTTTTCTGGAAGTACAGTTTCTAAAGCCGATATTACTGCAGGCACTAACACTTGTACACCATTTAGATCTAGACGAAATAAATCAGCAGAATTCAAAAGAATACTTGCTAACGTTTCACCGCATTCTCGGGACTGTAAACAAGGTTTAAATACAGATTATATATATTTTTACAAATGTTATATGTGTAAAATTATAACGAATAATTTATTACTTCATCAACTTTAAGACCATGATTCATTGCTTGATAAAATCTAGCTAGATAAATAGGTAAAATTTCTTCTCCGGTCTTTTTAGCACAAAATATTCGACATAGTGCTCCCAAAGCTTCTGCTCTTCCGGATTCATAACGATCTATGCAAAGAGCTGGTGGAACATCGTTAACAGCTTCTTGCAAAGAACTAGGACCCTCAACAAGTACAGAAGATGGACGTTTTGATGCACCTGATGGTTCTGTTTATCGAGAATATTAATGTTTATATTACTTAATCAAATTGAATATTGTATTGCATAATGCTTACGTGGTAAATTTTGTGACCATCCATCAGTACCTATAAATGCAGCTTCGAATAACCATTCACCAAAAAGATGTAATATACTATTACATTTTGGCCGTCCTGGAGCTAAAGGAGGTCTAATGTCTTGGACTAATGAAGTCATAGCTATAAATATAAGGATTTTATAATGTTCTAAATATAATTGTTATTGAATAAAAATAATTTATTAAATCTTACATGTTGTACTCGAGGCTGAAGACGGTCCTGAATTAGATATCAACATAGGTGGTGTACTTGACACACGACTTGTTGTTAAACCAATCAAGGAAGCTTTTGGAATTCCTATAATAGGAAACAATTATAAAATATAAATGATAATTTAATATATTTATCTAACAGTTTGTTTTTAGAATGTAATATTTCTCCAAAATAAGAAAGGAGAAAGAGAAGAAATATAAAGAAATATTTGATAAAAATATATACAATTTTAGAAGACATGTGTATAAATATAAAACACCGAAAGATAAGTGCTGAGTACCCTTAGTCACTGCAGAAGGTGTTACACTGAAACTTTTGGCAAGCCTGCGTTGCGTTGGAGGTGTAGGAGAAGGTTGTGTCATATCCTTACTACTTGATTTATCCCATCCTACACCTCCACTTCCAGTGTTAGCAGATCCACATGTGATGGTAGATACACAACATTCTTCCCAGCAACATGCCTGTGAAACTCCTAAAACATTTGTGACTGCGTGCAACCATCACCAACAAAGCAAGTTGGAAACTCCATATCCTATTATAGGTATTTCAAAGTAAATAGGAAAAGTGTTGAAACAGATCATCTTAATTTTTTTGTAGAATATACAATTTATAACTTGCATATACATGTTCCCCAAAAAAGTGTGATATCAGTTATATTTGGATATTACAGAACTTTACATAATTCAATTAAATAAATATGCACTTACCAAGGAAAGCATCCACTTGTCCAGCTATACCTTTAATGGCTTTTAAAAATATTTGTGGCAAGCTCTGTAAACATGGATGTTGACATGGATCTATTACATTTGGACTTGCAATAGCATACTGTAAAAATGCTTGAGTCTGTGAAATAACAGCGGGTCTGCATAGATCAACAGGATCACCTATAGTTCGCAACAATCTATACCATGCTTGAGCCACTGCTTCATCTGACATTGTAGGTGGCACAAGTTGAGAATCTTCTTCACCTAAGTATATTATTTACATGTGTAATAACGATATAAATTACTTATGTGAAGAACAATATAATTATGTATATAATGACAAATTATAAATTGAAATAACTAACTTATTTTTAATTCTGGAAACATTGGACCATACATAATTTGCAAGAGCCTTGCTGTAAGAGCAAGGCAAACACGATTCCATTGTTCTACCAATGCTAATCTGTGTCGCCAACGAAGACATGACTCTCTTAATGTGCGCCATAATGGTGGTGATGGAAAATTGCGTTCACATGCTACTAACCATACCTAAAAGTATTTTTATATAATTATTAGCTTGTTATAAACTGCTTATTTAATAACAATATTTTTGTTACAAAAATATAATACCTCTAACAATACACCTAGAACTCTTTCACATAACTGCTCTCCAGCATCTTCTCTTGTTGCTGGAGGAGCTAAAAGTGCATCATTAATACCAATAAGAAATAATAATAAGCTCTCCCAGGTTTCTCTTTCTAAAGTGGCAGGTCCTCTTGCAATTTGTTGCAATGTTCTAAGCACTCTATGACATAAAACAGCTTGCCTATTAATTGTATCTGTTCCTGTAAATAATATTTAGTATTTTACAAGCATTAAGTATTTATAACTGTCATTAAAATGTAACTTCTTTATATATAGTCCTTCATGTAATGTGGTTATTTTAGTTACAAAATTACCTAGATCCTGATATAAAAATGGCCAGACTACAAAGGAAAAGATAATAACTGTTAGATAAAAATATATCCAACATGCTAAATATTTAATTAGTACTAAACTTTTTTGGAGTTAGAAATTCATATTATGTGTTATAAAAACATACAAAAAACAAAAGGAAAATATGAAAAAGGTGATTTATTTTATTACAGTGATTTATTTTACCTTCTCCTTTTCGTGGAACAAATAAATTATGAAAATGGCTGATTATTTTTCTGGCATAGAAATTAGGATCATCTATGATTGGTCTAGGTACACATATCTTCGGTGTAGAATATAGTGCAGACAACCACTCACAATATACATTAACACAATCTCTAACAGTATCATGCTCAGCCAAAGGTAAGGATAATCCAAAACATATTACTTCCATACACCATTGTACTTCTTTATCTGTACATAATGGACTAGGCTCAGCTGCTTGTGTAATGCCAAGATTTGCAGCCAATTGACGTACAATAGATAAAGCAACTTCTTTTCCTGCTCCAGGAGAAAACTTTTCTAGGACACTTTGACTTTCTTCTGAGCCTTGTTGAATCAAAACACTTAGAGAAGCCCATTCGGAATACATTCCTCCTTGGGTATCCTATATAGATATAATAATTAGAATATTATAATAATAGAAAAATTATTGTAATAAATATTATAATAATACAAAAAAAAAATATTACGCCATTACCTTAAGATTAACTCTATTAAACACGCCTAAATTCATAGATTACTTTCTGGTTTGATGTCTTCTAAAAATTAAAAAAGAGAAAGTAAAATTTCGTATATATTCTTTCAATTTAGGTACAAAAACTGTTTAATTTCATTTGGTACATATAAAAACAGTACATATATTTGCAGAATTATATGTATGTAATTTTTAAAGCAACAAACATTGTCAAATATGTATAGATATGTGTAAAACTTGACAGTTGCGAGCATTATTTGACAGATTATCACTTCTATGTAGTAAGTTTCCTCAATACGGTTTTTATTGGCTGTTGTATAATTGTATCGTAATAGTGTTTTCGTTCCTAGAAAATGTCCCCATATAATATTTAATTTATTGAAAAATATATAAAATTAAATAAATTTTGTTTCGGTGTTAAAAAATAGATAACTATAATATTTCATAATTAAGAATTATTAATTACTTTTTTAAAAATTATTGTTGTATAAAATATTAATTCCATTCATAAATACTTTCTTGAGATACAGTAAAATATTTCAAAATAAAATAAATGTGAGATCGAAAAATATTAAAATCATATCTACAAAATACATATCTGCATATATGCATGTCTATGCGTATATATAATATATATAATCTGATTTGTTTCTAAGAGTCCCTAAAAGTTGAAGATTCTTAAGTTTGAAATTCACATAAAGCACAATTCATCATTTATTACATAAAATAAATTTTGATTGGAGGATTTTCTACCGGTAAGGTAGATAAAAGGTAGAAGATAGCATTTTAGCTCTACCTACTGGATAGGACGACAAGTATCACAATCTTGTATATTGTATTACTCGTTTTTTTTGTGTATGGTATGTATCTAAATCTTGAAACGAAAAACATCGACAGATGGCTCAAGATTATGTTATGACTAATATTTCTAGTTGGACTTATGCTGACATATAAAAATTATAATAATTAAAGCTAAGTGTAAAAACATAGGATCAAGAATAACTAAGATAAGAACAATGTTTCCGAACATAAATCGAATTTGAAGTTACAGTTTCATATATTTGTGCATCGGGGTAAATAGCAAATGAAACATGGCGTTTGTTTCTTTCATATGTTCCGAAGATATTGCTTCTTGATTTTTTATTTCAAGTTTTTAATTATCAACGCGAATAACGATTCCGATGAATTGAGGTTTTTTTCCTCATAACACTTCTCTGCAAGTGTGCAAACAATCAATGCTTATTTCCTACATGCTTAAATTAAAAAAATGAAGAGAAATATTATTTGTGTCTTTTGAGATGTGGAACACTTTTGAAATACTGAAGAATACAGTATGACGTCCCGTAGTTACACAAAATCTTACAGCCGTAAGGTCAGTAGTGTGACACCTGGGAGTATTCAATTTGATAAGCTTTTTAGGGAAAATAGCAATCGACCTTCCGCTGCTAAATCAGCTGGCACTGTTGGGAAATGGGGTATAACATCTTTTACATCTATAAGGAGTACAAATATCAATGGTATGTACTTTCCTTGTCAATATAAATTATATCCTTTGTCACACATATTTATTTATATCTAATTAATAAATGTTAAACATACATTTAGTGTCTAACAACATAGAATGTTCAAAAAATTACTTAATGTAAGATTTTGTTTTATTCTATATACTTCACATACTTTGCTTATATATGTATGATTTTATTCAAAAGATAAATCTACCTATACATTGCACATTTATCAATTGCAATATTTATATGATTGATGATTTAACAAATAAGAATAAATTTTGTAGGCAATTATGTGAATATTATTTCATTTATAGGAAGGAGAGATGATATTCACAATACCTTTGGTGCAAAAAGAGTAAAGCTTGATTATGGAAATCAGAATGCTCGTGTAAATTCTGGGAAAGATCCATTTTCCTTTGAAACTGATCCTGACAATAAATCAGATGTTGCACCACCAGTTGTTAAACCTAAGAAATTTTTTAAAAGTAGAAATGTTCCACCTTCAATAGAAGAATCTCGCCAAGATATGGCAATATATAGACAAGTACCTGATTCACATTATGGTAGAGCCCGTGCTCAAAAAATCTCTCCACAACCACCACCACCACCACCACCACCACCACCACCACCACCACAACTACAACCAAAACAATCCTTAACAAAAGTATCAAATGCTCCAGCTAAAAAAGTGACAGATACTTTAGAAGGAATCAATAATGATCCTCCTATTAGAGAAGAAGGGAAACCTCCTATTGTATTGAGAATATGCAAAGGTACAGCACGACTAGTCTATGGGAATGTGCAGAACACTCAACAGCCAGAACCTGAAACATATAGAATTTCTACACCCCTCATCAGTCCCACAAAAGTAGATATGGAACGTAAAAACTTTAATGTGGATGTGAATGTTAAATCTGATCATAAAGCAGTTCGTTCTCAAGAACCCATTATCTCGACTGTATCAATACCTTTAGAAAATTCAGAAATGCGCAGAACTACCCGTAGTCGAGCAAAAAATCTGCAGTTAGATTTAACAACAACATCTTCTATTGTGTCTACAGCACCAGTAACATCTAATTCACATAGTTCTGGTCTTTCTTTAACCCTTAGGAAATCTGTTACTGATTCCAACAATACATTAATATCTCATTATGATATTGTTAAGACTGATTGTGGTTCTACGTACTCTTGTAAGCCAGCAATTGAACCATTAATTGGGCGTGATCAACCACTGCCAACTACAACTCAAGAACTAATTGATATATTGTCAAGTGATTCTGACCCTATGCAAACAAGACCAATGATGATAAATACTTCAGAGACTGAAGAAAATACAGAAGTTGTTCCAGATGAAGTTCAACACTGTTCTATAGATATTCCGACAAATGAAGTAGTGTCTGGACCTACTTTACAACATGAATCAAAATCAGAATCAGACCCAGTACCAGAATCAGGTCCAAGTACAGAACCAGCATTAGGATTAGGAACAGAAACAGAACCAGAAGCTGAACCAGATCCAGCTCCAGAACCTGATCCTGAAGTAGAAACAGAACAAACTAACCGTATTATTGATAATGACACAGCTACAGCAAAAACCTTAGTTGATCAAGATTGGTTTTCTGGGAGTGATGACAGTGAAGGTGTGAGTGGTAATGCAGAAAATGATATAACATTACATGTAACTAGTACAGTCACAGAATTACAACCATTAAATACACCATGTACAACTATTCAGAAACCTGCTACTAAGAAAGGTAGTATTTTTAAAAGTCGCTCAACAGGTACTACAAATGGAAATAAAAGAAGAGCTTTGTACAAACACAAGTGGTGTGATAGTGATAAAGAATCTAGTACCACAGATACTTCTAATGTTGGAAATAGTACACCTACTACTGCTTCAGGATCTCATAGTGGTACAGATCCTGTAGCTTATGAAGAAGAATTCGATCCTTCACAATTAACAAGAGTTGTAAAATATCCTGAAGCTGATGCAGGTTTTGAAGATGAATCTGATGCTATAACTAGTGTTCGTTGTGGCAAGAAAATAAAGGGAGTATGTATATTGTATACTTTATGCATTGTAATATATTAATTTATTACAAATTTGATATTGAACAATACTTGTCTTTTTAGTTCTATACTGTAGTAAAAAATGTGAAAAAAGCTCATCAAATTCAAGAAAGTGGAGAATTTCAAGAGTTTAATGATGATGTTGAATATATATTAGACACTTTAAGAGAAAACAATCCAAATGCTACTCGCTGCCTTTCAGCTATAAGATTGGCAAGCAAATGTATGGCACCTGCATTTCGTATGCATGTACGTGCTCATGGCACTGTTGCTAAATTCTTCAAAGCTCTTCATGATGCAACAAAAGATCAGGTAAAATGTTTTATTTTCATAGAATGTAATATATGTAAATTTTATCAGATCTAATAATATATGTGAAAATTTAAATGAAACTCTATGTGTTTTGTAGAGTCTTGCTTTATGTACAGCAACAGTAATGTTTGTATTAAGTCAAGATCGTTTAGCTATGGATTTAGATCGTGATTGTTTAGAATTAATGTTAAGTTTGTTAGAATCTGATGCCAGTCACAAAGATGCACTTGATGATTGTGGCCTTAGTCGGGCAGAACTTTTAAAAAATAAAGAAAAAGTACGTCAGTTATGTGCTGATATTCAAGCTCAAGGACATGCAAAACATTTAAATCTTGATAATATAACCGTAAGTATTATTTCTATTCATAATTACCAGGAAAGAAATATAAAAAGTAAATGAACAAATATATAACAAATTAATTCTAGGTTGGTCAACTTGCTATGGAGACACTCCTTAGTCTTACATCCAAACGTGCTGGTGAATGGTTTAAAGAAGAACTTAGAGAATTGGGAGGTTTAGAGCATATTGTAAAGACTATCAGAGATTGTCATCGCCATATTAATACCCAAAATATTACAAAATCTGGCTGGACAGATCCATTATTAGACAAATTGCGTAAAGTTGACAGATGTTTACGTGTATTAGAAAATGTGAGATTTATGTTTTATATAATGATATACATGCCTAAAATCTATAATACAGTTTACGATACATTTATTTATCTTTTTTAATTGAAATTCTTTTAGGTTACTCATATGAATGAGGAAAATCAAGTGTATTTATTGAAATATGAGAATGGAGTTTTAGTCAGCACTTTAGCAAATTTATATCATCTTTGTGGACAAGAAATTCCTATTTATCCTACTATAGACCCAAGTGATAAAACTTCCACTGGTGCTGTTATTAGAGAATGCTTGTTTGCTATTATTAAGGTTCTTATTAACCTTACACATCGATTTAATAGACAATGTAGGACTTTATATTTTATCTTCCAAAAAAATATTAATAATTTAATTTTACCAATGTATGATGCAATGTTTTATAATTATTTTAGCTTTTGGAAGTAAATCACTAGGCTTGCAACCAGGTGTTTTAGATTGCAGTTTGTATCTTTTATTGCGCGTCCCCGAGTCACTTCCTGAAGAGAAACGTTTTGATATGATGATGTTAGCTTTGATTTTATTAATAAATTTAGTAGAACAATGTGATGATAATAAACAGCTGCTTATCGAATCTAAAGCTCCCCCATCAATAGAAAATATTTTTGATGGTGGGTATTTTACAAATTATATTGTTTTCACGAAGATGTGGATATGATATATTGTATTTATTTCTGTAAAAAACAGCAGAGGAAAGTGGAGTAGAATGTTTAATCGATCTATTTTATAAACAAGAAGAATTGGCACGTGCCGAAGAACAAAAAACTGATGCTATTTTAGATGGTAAAAAAGATTCTGAACAAACAGAAACTGTATCGACAACAACTAAATCTCAAGAGGAATTCATTGAAGAAACTGTCACAAAATGTTTGTATAATTTTTGTTTAAGATATTATAAATGTTGTAAAATATAATTTTAGAAATTTTTTTTGTAGTATTACAAAAAGCGGGACGTCATATGGAACATACTTTAATAGGAGCATATGTAGTGCTTTTACTTGGTTACTTAATAATGGATAATAAGGTAATAAATTTTTAGGTTTAAAATTACAATGCTAATACTGTAGAAGAAAATAATGTAATACATATACTTTTAGGATTATGAATTGTTGGTACGCAGTAGACTTCCAGATAATAATTTTACTACTATGGTGTCTGTACTTCAGAAATTCTTCAATTTCATGAATTTAACGGCATCGGTAATTATTTTTTAATTATTTTTATCTATATACATTTATAAAAAATTATCAGAAAATTTGAATGTATGAATAACTTATTTTAGAATGAAGTAAGCAGCTGTGGAATTGCTGCTACTGAAAAGGTGATTAAGTTCCTAAAAGTCTCAGATGCCCGCATTGAAGAAGAGAAAAGTGAATTACCATTATCAGCTTTAGAAGATCCAAACATAATGCTCCATTTATCTTCGTCTTGATTGATATCACATTTACACATTTGATATTTTTTATTACCCTGGCATGCAAAAAGAGCCAAAGTTATATGTGTCCAACGAAGGAAATTTTATCTATTGCAGTATGAATGGACCTGTTTCATATTGACCATATATTTTGATATATATTTATTCACTTACGTAATTTATTGCTGTACCTTTCATTAAATTGACTTATTTTCCCAATCACAGTAACAAGTTAGGTATTAAGCATAAGTTAATTAATTACTAGAAATTAATATGATAAAGAACGCGCCTTGTAATTACGCATGCAGCTCACTTAAGTTTTTTAATGGCACGTATGTAATATTATTACTTTAGTTGCTTTGCCAAACAATCATTTTTTTAAATTTTGTGACTGACAAGAGGAATGATAATTTGTAAACTTCTTGTCAGAGTATAATTCGTTTGCTGTATAATAATGCATAAATTTTAAATTTTTCCATTATTTTGAAATTTCAATTTATTTTACATTTTAAGTTTTGTTACAAGATTGGCGGTGTTGGGGTTTATTACAACCCGTTTAAGATTTGATATAGCATTATTTTGTAAGTTTATTTTAATATTAAAGTTATACTATAAGCTTTGTAAATGTAAATTTATAAATTATAATTGTATCTTAAATTCTCAGTTTCCAGTTATTGTATCTCATTAAGAGATATAGAACTTCATCATAAACCTTTAATAACATATTTTGTCTCACAATTTCAAAGGAAAAAGAAAAGATACATTATATTGTTATGTGTATGCAATAAACTAGCTTCATAAATTAAGAATTTGTAAATAAACCATTTTTTTTCATAAAAATTAAATACAAAAAAAATAAATTTTATATCAAGAAATATAAAACATAATTTCAATATGTAAAAAATATATATATTTTTCTTTCATTTAAGGTAAGTCAAAATCAATTTGAAAACATTACATATTTTGTTTACATTATTTATTTCAAACGGAATATTTACAAAAATGTACAAAAATACATGTAAGATATGTGTTAACTTATTAAACAAGATTTCTGAGTTCGAAAAGTTGAAAATTAGACTTAAAAGTAGTAAACACGTTTCTAGAAACTGTACATATGTATATGTAATCATGTACATATATATGTATTTTATATGCTCATATTAAGTGAGTGATTCTGACATTTTTTTAAAAAGAAATTTTAGAAACAATTTATCAAAAAATTATATTTTATTAGAAAATATATATGTTAAGTTTATTGTTAACAAACATATTATTCGCAAAATCAGAAATGACTTTATTTAGCATCAATCCGTAACATGGTAATTTAGAATTTGACTGATTTGTATTATAGATTTAATAGCAAAATAGAATAAAATAATATATATATGTAAGCAATATATTGTATATAATAACGTAACGAAATGTTAGCTATGTTTCTTCTTTCGAAGTAAGTATTCATTTATGTAATTTTAATAATCTTATTAACCTATCTATCAGTTCTATATGAACTACATGATAATTCAAATAAATAATATTACATAATCCCATAATTATTAACTTCTAGGAGTACTAAAACTCGAATTATATTGCAATTTCAAAGGTTAAATATTACGTTTAATGTAATAAGAACTAATTCATCATCACCATCATCTGATTCTTCCTCTTCTGATTCTGATTCGGATTCTGATGCTGAAATTTCTAATAAATTTAGTGATGTAAATATTTCGTTACTTTCAATATAAAACTTATTTCTTTTAATATGTGTGCCTATGTTTATAATTTTTATTTTATGTTCCTTTTTTTGTGAAGAAAGTAAGAGGTATAGACTACTTACAAAGTGCAAAAGCAGCACGAAAAAGAAGACAAATAGGTAAGAAATTATAATTTATTTTAAGATAGATGCATAATAAGACAAGAAATTTCTTATCATAGAGTATGAGTTAACCAAAGCAGCCCAAATTTTAACTACAACATCAGACCAAGATAAAGGAAAAATTCTTTCAATTTTGTTAAATACTATCGAAAAAATTCAGACTGTAGATAATATATTAAGTAAAAGGTTTAAGTATAATGTTTCTGCTTAAATTATATTTTTATTCTAATAAATTATTCTAATAAATTATATAAATATATAATATTGATGTTATTTGTAGTAATGAAGATAAAGCTAAAAATAAGACAAGTACTACTAATAACAAATCTGAAGTACCACAAAAATCATCTATCATTCCTAAGCTAGAAAGTGAGCAAAAGGAAGTAAGGGATGTTAGTGATAGGCTTGGAAGAAAACACGAAACACAAAAGGAACCATCAGTAATTGAAATGTTTAAAAGCCAGTTAAGTAAGAGGATGTATACTGATGATAAGTTTGAAATGAAATATGAAAGACGAATGGAACCATCTATAATTCATAAGCTAGAAAGTGAGCAAAAGGAAGTAAGGGATGTTAGTGATAGGCTTGGAAGAAAACACGAAACACAAAAGGAACCATCAGTAATTGAAATGTTTAAAAGCCAGTTAAGTAAGAGGATGTATACTGATGATAAGTTTGAAATGAAATATGAAAGACGAATGGAACCATCTATAATTCATAAGCTAAAAAGTCAGCAAAAGGAAGTAGGGGGTGTTAGTGGTAAGCTTGGAATAGAATACAAAACACAAAAGGAACCATCAATAATTGAAATACTTAAAAGCCAGTCAAGTAAGAGGATGGATATTGATGATAAGTTTGAAATGAAATATGAAAGACGAATGGAACCATCTACAATTCATAAGCTAAAAAGTCAGCAAAAGGAAGTAGGGGGTGTTAGTGGTAAGTTTGGAAGAAAATATGAAACACAAAAGGAACCATCAGTAATTGAAATACTTAAAAGCCAGTCAAGTAAGAGGATGGATATTGATGATAAGTTTGAAATGAAATATGAAAGACGAATGGAACCATCTACAATTCATAAGCTAAAAAGTCAGCAAAAGGAAGTAGGGGGTGTTAGTGGTAAGTTTGGAAGAAAATATGAAACACAAAAGGAACCATCAGTAATTGGAATGCTAAAATATGAAACTCAGAGAAAACCATTTATAATTGCAAAACTAATGAGCCAGCAAAAAGGATCCAGCATCATTGATGATAATGAGAGGTTGCATATTTTATTAAATAAATCTAAAAATTTATGGTTTAATCTATTTAATATTTTTTTATAGCGATAATACAGATTATGAAAGAATCTTCGACGATTTTTCGGAAAATACCGATGTTCCTAAATTTAAAATGTGGGACACTTGGGAAAGGGAGCAATTGCAATTTTTAATATCTAAATACCCTACGAATGCATTTCAAGAAATGATTCAATGGTCTAAAGAAGGAAAACTATGGAAATTTCCTATAGATAATGAACAAGGTATGAGTAGAAAAATTAGATTGTGTTATTTTATATATAACTTATAAATATGATTCTTTATATGATATAGGGATGGAAAAGGAGCAAAATGTGCATTTCTCAAAGCATGTATTCTTAGAACGTGAGTTGACACCATGGTGTCCTCCTAAGGGTCCAATACGACATTTTATGGAATTGGTATGTGTTGGACTTTCAAAGAATCCATATATGACAATTGAAGAAAAGTATAATCATATAACGTGGTATAAAAATTATTTTAAGGATAAACATGATTTATTAGAAAAATTAGGAGTTTTAGGATAGAACTAGTACAAAAAACTAGCAAAAAAACAAATTGAAATGTATTAACTGTTTTTTAAAAATAAAGATGAAATAAAATGATACACATAATAATGTAGTTGTTATTTGTTAAAAATATCTTATTTTATGTGCATTTTACTGTTTTAATATTTTATTTAATGTTTTATAACGGAACGTTATTAAATGTTTATGAAACACTATATGTATATAAACATTACTGATTAAATAAAACCTATGAAAGTATTGATATTTCAAATTCAACTAAATGAAATAGTTAATTAGATTTAAACATTTGAAATAAATTAATTTATGAAAAAAAGATATATCAATGCAATACTTTCTTATAAGTTTATAAGGAAATCTTCAATAGTTTGTACTTTCAGCTAAGGTTGAGATCGATTGGATCAAACCACTCAAGGGACTCAATTAAGACCACGATCTAGTTTTACCTTATAGGCTTATAGGTTACATTGGTTTTAAAATTCCTGAGAAAAATGATCGAAGCAGAAAATATTGAAGATCAAAGTGGACTACGTCCAGATGGTAGGCGAGCGTTAGAATTAAGGCAGATTCGTGTAAAAATGGGTGTTTTTGGTCAAGCCGATGGAAGTGCTTATATTGAACAGGGTAACACCAAAATTTTGGTTACAGTATATGGGCCTCATCAGGTTAACAACTTATCGTACGTTATAATTTTTATATTAATACATTGAACCATATACGATTAATGTTATGTTTATTTAGCCAAGAGGTTCTACAGGAAGGAATACAACTAAAGGCATAGTGAATTGTCAATATAGCATGGCGGTATTTAGTTTATCTTCTGGAGAACGCAAACGCAAACCAAGAGGAGATAGAAAGTCGCAAGAAAGATCTCTTCAATTAAAACACGCAATGGAAGCCATAATACATTTAGAAATATATCCACGCTCACAAATAGATATTTATGTAGAAGCATTACAAGTTGATGGAAGTGAATATTGTGCATCTGTAAATGCAGCTACACTTGCTTTAATTGATGCTGGAATTCCTATCAAGGTAATATATATATAATGAAACAAATGTCCTGTAATTTTCATTGGAAAAAGAACCTTTACCATTAAATTTGTTATTGTTTTCTTTTTGTAGAATTATGCTATAGGTTGCACTGTAACATTAATTAATAATCCATCTTCGGAAGATGAAGATAATACATTAGGGAAAGGAGTGCTAGATGCAAATTATCTAGAAGAATGTGCTCCTGGTGTTACTTTGTCTGTTGTTGCATTACCAAATAGTGATAGTACATCAAAAGATGGTTTGATAGTAGTAGCGCAAGGAGCAGGCCAAAGGTTGCATTTGTCTCAATTTGAGTCTTTAAAAGCTCGTGTATTATATGGATGTCAAGATATAAAAACTATTTTAGATCACGCAGTTAGACAATATCTAACAGAACAATCACTTCCTTCTCTTTTTCATGTTGCATTAAATTAGATATATTAATAAAAATGTACACAAAAAATGTCAAATAATACACAATTTTTTTTCATAAAAATCAAATACAAAATTTTTTTTTTAATATATTTATCTTATAAAGAATATATATATATATATATATATATATATATATATATTTTATCATACACTATAATTGTACAGAATCTTTTTTTTTTTAAAGTAATATCCACATTTCTTTTAGAATATTTATATTCATTCGTTGTCCCCTTTTTGCATCTCAAACCTTAGCACCAGGGTACCTTTCCATAATCATACCAACACCCTATAATTTATATAGTTATTAAAATAAATCTATTTAATATAAATATAAGATAATAATAATTGTGAATTATTTTTTATATGTCTTTTACCTGTCCTCCAGCTGCACAAGCTGCAATTAATCCAAATTGTTGATCTTCTTTGATAAGTCGGTTCGCGGTATGTGTAGCTAACCGAATTCCAGTTGCTGCAAATGGATGACCAATTGATAAAGATCCACCCCAAGCGTTCCATTTATTAAGATCTGGCACTCCTACTTTTGAAGACCTTCCTAAGTAATTTTGTGCAAACCAATCAGAATCTAATGCTTTTAAATTAGCTAAAATTTGTCCAGCAAAAGCTTCATGTATTTCCCACACTCCAACGTCTTTAACATTTAATTTTGCCTTTTGGAGTATCTACAATTTATTTGAAACATTATGTGTTAAAATTCTAAACATGTACATTTAACAATAATAAAGTATTACTTGTGGTATAACATAGGTTGGTCCTAAGAGCAATTGATCAACAGGATCCTGAGAAACATAAGTGAAATTTCTTAAATATGCTTTTGGAGTAAGACCAAGTTGAAGAGCTTTTTCTTCTGTCATTATTAAAGCTGCTGATGCTCCATCAGTTAAAAAAGATGCATTAGCAGCAGTAACTCCTCCATATGGTTTAACAAATGCTGGTTTTAATTTTTCTAATTGTTCAGGCGTTGAAACACGAATACCATTGTCTTTATTTACTACCTCACTTACATTTGGAACTAGAAAAGGTACCCAGATCAATTAACATATTTTATTTATTTTGTTATTGTATTTTAATATTACCTTTATAGGGAACTACATCTGTGAGGTGTCCTTGTTGTTGTGCTTTAGCAGCTAAAGTATGTGAACGCAAAGCATATTCATCCTGTTCTTTCCTTGAAATTCCAAATGCAGCTGCTAATCTATCACCACTATGTCCCATAGTTTCATTACTAGAAAATTCAGCTACTGCAGGTAACTACGATTATATAAATGCAATTAAATATAATATATAAATAGATATAATTAAAGTATAATTTTGTTATAAAAGGTAATATACATCTGGTACAAAATATGATGGTCTAATACTAGTAAGAAGTTGTAACTTTTGCCCAATTGATTTTGCCTTATTAGCTTGTAACATCAGTGATCTCATATGTCTACTATGTCTAATTGGTATATCTGACATGAATTCCACTCCACCTGCAACGATCACTTCATACACACCACATGCAATCAAACCCATACCAGTTGTAAGAGCTTGATTACTACTGATGCATGCCATTGTTACAGTGTGTGCAGGAGTACGATCACTGTATCCTGCTGCTAAAGCTGCTTCTCTAGCAATATTTGAAGTTCTTATTTCTTGCATTACTGTACCATAAACAATGTATTCAACAATTTCTTTAGGAAATTTAATCTTGTTTTGCAAGGCCCTTGTAATGAAATATAATACATTATTATAATTGAATTAGCATAAAAATTAGTGTTTAGATTAACTTACACTAATGATTGTCTGGCAAGATCATATGCCATCAAATTTTTATAGCTTGTTCCAGATTGCAAAAATGGTGTTCGTACACCATCAATATATACAATGTTTTTAGCAGCATGATTGCTTTTAGTTGCATAAAATTTATTTGTTTTTAAATAATTTATTGCAGAACCTAAAGTACAAATAAATTACACATTCATAACATATTTAATAAGTATATTTTGTACTTTTGGAAATAATTATATCTATTTTATTATGCTGTAAATATTAATAAGTGTGTTATAAAATTAGGAATCTTAAATAAATTTATTGACTGATTATATATTAGTAGAAAATCATTATATTGTATAAATAGCATCAGTGCTAATAAAAAGTTATTAAATCATTTTTATTTTAAAGTTTCCGATTTTGTACTTTGTACCTAAATAATTAAAATTCATTACTTTCGAACCATGTACTTGCATTGTTTTTATTGTTCTACAATGATTTATAGCACAAAGTAATTTAACATACCATATTTAGGAAATCCTCTCTTCATTAAAAAACTATTTTTTGCGAGAGAATGCATGTTTAAAATTAAATTTAACAGTTTTTTAAAATCTCGCTTATTTTTATATATGTTACTATTCTTTTTTACTGGTTACTTATGTACTAACATTTCCTCTTTGGCACCAGTAAATGTTGAACATGACGTGGACTTTGATCTTTATTTCAGTCTTATCCTCAAAAAATTTTACTTGTGAACTTACCATTGTTCAACCATAATTGAATGTCCCTATTAGACTATCTTCATATAGAAGTGCGGGAAAACTGACAGATTTTCCCGCTTACAATTTAGGTATTTACACTATTTTGTGTAATAAATATTAATTTCATGCAGTTTCAGAATGAATTTAGTGCATTCTATTGTAGAACGAGAAAAAGGATCTGGTAATTTACATTTTATGATCGTATATAATAAAAGATTTTGAAATATATTGCGAATATAAAATGATAGGTTATACGTGACCCAACATAGTGTTATATTTAATGTAATGATTGTGCATGATATTCATTTTTTAAGATAAAACGTGAATTTTAAAGAAACAAACATTTTTTCAGCATCAATACACGATTATGATGTTGCTTTGTATCGTTTGAAATGTTATAAAGATGATGTGTATAAAGGTATAACACCAAATACAGATGCACTGGATTTTAATCCAGAACCACCAGTTTTTGCATGCCGATTTTGTACTACAAAAGGATACGAACAAATAATTGCTTTAGCTAATGAAGATGGAAAGATTGCATTACAAGATACAGATATCAAAAGTATGTCAAATCAACCATTGGAAGGAACACAGGTATGCTTATTATATTGTATTGAGTCTTTAATCTTTTACCTATAAAATTAAGTTACCATAAAGTATATTATTAAGAGTCTGTAAGAAAAGTATATTTGATTGATATCATTCAGGCACATCGTAATGCAATATTTGATGTTGCTTGGATGCCAGGAGAATTAAAACTAGTTACAGCATCTGGAGATCATACTGCTAGACTTTGGGATGTATCTGGTTCTGAAATAAGACAAATTGATTGTTTCCATGCTCATATTAGAAGTGTTAAAACTGCAGTGTTTCGTTATCAGGATCAAGGTATCTCTTTAATACTTAATATGCTTTGACATACATATTGCACAAAACAAAATATTAATTAAAAAAAAATATGTTTTAGCTGTATTTGCAACTGGAGCTAGAGATGGCTCTATCATGGTATGGGATATTAGAGCTAATCATTATGAACGACCTAAACCAGATAATTGTATTATTAATGCACATAATGTTGGAAATATAAGTAATGTGCGACAGCGTGGGGTAATCACTCATTCATCCAGAGCACAAAGTATTACTGGTTTGGTATTTCAAGATGATTTCACTTTAATTTCATGTTCTGCTGGAGATGGGTAAGTTTACTAAATTAAATATACGCTTATATGAATTACTAATTATATGAACAAATAAAATAATAATTATATTATCGACATAGTTTAATAAAAGTCTGGGATTTGCGTAAAAACTATACTGTTCACAAAAAAGATCCTTTAGCTAAACATACAATGAATTATACTGGACATAGTACAAGGAATGGATTTTCGTCATTGTTAATATGTCCTGCAACAATTACACTATATGCAAGTTGTATGGATAATATTATATATGCATATAACATATCATCTTACAATCCTAAACCAAGTAAGAATAATAATAAGAAACATTATTGATACAAAATTTTAAAATAATACTAATATTATTATTTCTTTTGCATATATTAGTTGCAGAATTTTATGGACATCAAAATCGTACTTATTATGTTAAAAGTTGTTTAAGTCCTGATGGACGTTATCTTGCTAGTGGTTCCAGTGATGAACTTGCATATATTTGGCACACAAACAAACCAGGAGCCCCAATTGTACAACTCTTAGGACATACAGAAGAAGTTACTTGCATTGCTTGGTGTAGTGTTCGAGAAACAAAAGTATTAACAACGATATCATTGTTGATTTTTAATATTAAAATTTATTATATGTAACATTAATGCCCCTTTAAAAATTATACAGATAGTAACATGTTCTGATGATTCGTGCCATCGAATTTGGAGAGTTGGCCATGAACATAAACTAGATAATGAAGAAATAGAAATACGTGGTCGTGCAGAAGCTATCTTTAATAAAAATCCATTGGAAAATCTAAAACTTGAAACTACACCAACTATTACGCGACGTTGGGTTATATCTCAAGAACATACACCAGGATCTGATACCACACCTAGTATGTAATCATAAAATATTTAAACTATCATAACTACTATATTGTTATCAATGTTATTTTCTTTATTTCATTAGATGCTACACCTGGACCAAGTTCATCAGATGCTTACAATCAAGTAGAAGATAGTCGAAATCAGTGTAATGTTACTACTTCAATGAAAAGAAATTATTTTCAAATGATGAGTGGATCCTGGTCTGATGGAAAATTTAAGTCAGTTTTATCTCCTATAGAAGAAAACCTTACATCTACTCGCGTTGCAAAACGTATTCATTTAGAAAATCGCGGTGCACGAAGATTGTTTAGTGCTTGTAATGATAATAGTTCATTACTGAACAGAGGCTACGAATCTGATGAACCCAGTACAAGTTCATCTAATAGAGAAAACAGGAATAACGAAATTCATTTTTCACCTACGTTGAATCTTCCAAATTTTGTAATTGATGGCACAGCGCCGCATTTACTTCAGTTATCTCCAGAAAAGTACAAAGAAAATGTCGATTGGTTAACAAGAATACGAAGAGAAAAATATGGAAAAGTCAGAAAAACAGTATCAGAAAAGTCAGCTAGCCCTGTTTCTTGTACAGTGCTTGCTAGGAGAAATACTAGATCACGATCGACAGAACCACAAAAAGTATCTAAAATGCCGAGAAATTCTCCTCTCTCTTTATTAAATTTCTTTAAAGTTACTGGAAAAGACTGTGAAACAAATATGTGTTGTGATGATAATGTAATACCTTCTGCAAAATCTTAAAAACAGTCATGAATTTCTTTAATTACCAGAAAGATTGCATTTTATCTGTGTTAAATTTCATATAAACTTTTTATTAGAAATGTTTTATAACAAAAAATTACATTCAAAATATTAACCTATGAATGTAATACAAACATCAGCGCGCTTTTTGTTGTTTACGATGTAGTACCTTATAAAAAATTAATAGGACTTGAAACAATAAATATCATACTGTAAGATAAATATGACATAACATACAAGTGTTACAAAGTAGGTAAAAATAGATTATATACTCACAAGTGTCATGTTCGAGTGATAACAGTATACCTTTTATACGCAGTCATAAATTATATTTATAATATATTACAATAATAAAAAATTTTGTTAATTTTTTTTACTAATATTTACTTTTTTTTCAATATAGTAACACATGAAGGTTTAAAACAAATAAACAGATCTTAAATTTTATTTCCGTTATATATATTTTTTGTTCAGTTGAGAACAAAATACTTTTACTGCCTGAGAAAGCAGCTTTAGTTCATACTCTTCATTGTCAATGTATAATATATAATTTTTATTGGTCTATAAATGAATCAACATTTAGAAATTAAATAATGTTTAAAGTTTAGAATATTCAAACTATGAAATTTTACCTTTCGTGGAGTTAATTCAATTCTTTTGGCTTTCACCACTTGATTATTTATTACTTTTTTCTTTTTTCCAACCTTCAGACACGAAAGAAAAGTAATTGACATCCTTTGGACTTACATAATGGAGGTAATTTTCCATGATCGTGATTATATATATAATTTTATTCCATATGATATTTGTTTAATTACCAATTTTCACTTTTAAAGATAATGGTGATTATTAAACTTGTAACTTGTCTATACTAGAAGTTGCTACATGTAATTTACAAGTTGACATAGGTAGTTCATGGAGAATGTCACATTTTTCATTTATTCTTTTACTAAAATCAATGCTATCTAAAAAATATGGTATCCTGTGCTTATTTCAGGATATTATATGTACTGAATATAACAAAACATACCTCTAAAGGCATTATTTCTTGGTAGAAATACATGCGACCACCTTGTATTTAAATTAGAAATTAGATTGTTTTGACTACAACGAGAACAACCTTCACAAGGATGTGCATATTTTTGTCATTACATAGGTTTGGGTTTTGATACACAGATTAGTTTTGTATGTTCTGTATTTCACCACCTTGTACAGCCATTACAACAAACCGGATACCGAGATAAAAAAGAAAGTGGTGGACGGGGAAAAAACAAAAGAAAACCGCAAGCAATTGCACCAACTCTAGTTGTAAAAACTAGTGATCATACCAACATGACATTTATCTTGTCACGTAAAATAATAAAACAAAATAAAAAGAAGAAATTAAAGATGAAAATAAACAAAGGAATTTATTTTTTTCTAACACAGTTTACAATTTACTTCCGAGCTGCAGGCGTGACTTTACAAGACTGACTTTTACAACTCGACTTCTGATCGGATTCGATTATTCTACTGAACTGTCTACTGTCTACTGAACACCCTGGAAAATCTGCATCACAAAACATCTTCAAAGGTTGTCCTATCTTTCGGTATACCAGCTTTAAATCATTGGTCTTTAGCAGGTACCTAAAAATACGCTTTACTGCCTTACAGTCAGACATAGTAGGATTTGCACACCTGTGACTTAGTTTACCTATTGCACATGTGACATCAGGACGGCTTACAGTAACGGCATACATTATATGCTCAACAGCTTGTTCATACAACTTATTGTCAAAAGGTTCATTACATTCAATATCAAAACCAGCTTCACACTCCTTAGCTAGTGGTGTTGACACTCCAGTCTCATGAGTAATATTAAACAAATCCAGTATTTGGCCTATCTGCACGGATTGGTTAAACACAACAGTAGTACTGTTTGGCTTACTCAAATGGACAGACAGAAATTGAGTATCAGTACCCAGCATCCTAACATTTAGTTTTTCCTTAATACTAACTTTGAACATATTAATAATAGTCTTTGTTCCAAACGCAAGAATGTCGTCCACATACACCACGACAATTAGATCTTTGGATACATTCACATACACACATGGATCACTCAGTTATGGTTTCAGATTCATGCCCTTTAGAATACTGTTAATATGTTTAAACCACTTTCTTCCAGCTTGGTTCAGCCCATACAAGCTTTTCTTAAGTTTACACACATATTGAGCCCTGTCCTTTCCTGGAATTTCAGAGAATTCAGGCTGCTCCATGTATATGTCCTCATCCAAAGGACTGTTGAGGTATGCACACTCTACATCAATGTGTTCATAGCTCCACTCATTCTCAGCACACAGAGCAAGTAAAATTCTCAGGTTTCTACGTTTTACAATTGCGCTGAAAATCTCCGAATAGTCTACCCCAGGTCTTTTCCAGAACCCCCGAGCTACAAGTCTAGCCTTATACCTATCAGAATCCCTTTTGACAGCAAGGACCCATTTACAGTCAATGACATTTGTACCCAATGGTCTTAACACTACGTCCCATACATTTTTCTTCACAAGATTGTTCAACTCTTTCAATATTGCCGCTATCTATTTTTGAGCATAAGGTCCCCTCAGGGTTTCGTACACATTAACAGACACACACAAATTTTGATTTTTACAAACCATTGCAATATGAGCACAAACTATTACAATTCTTTGGTTTATGTAGTCTTGATGATCTCCTAGGCACAATAGGTACACTTACAACCTCCTTCTGAACCTCCTGATTATTTTTATTAATTAAATTATCCACGAAAAAATCACCTTCCCCCTCCTCATTTTCAGCATCACTTTGGACTTCAATATCAACTGGCTCAATTCCCTTTTCAGGTTCAAAATCCTCAACATCCCATATCCAATCAGAAATATTTCTCCTTGATGTTACTTGTGTCCACACCAACACCTTTACAGGGAAACACGTTTTCTTCGAACTGAACATGACAAGAGATTATTATTTTCCTAGTCTTTGGTAAATAGATCCTGTAACCCTTGACTTGTCGGTCGTAACCTACAAAAATCCCCTTATCTGCCCTACTATCAAATTTCTTTCCACTTGGGCTTATCAGGTACCAAACTTTATATCCAAATACTCTCAGTCTATCGATCTCCCCTTGGATGTCGCATCCCTTACTTTTCCATAACTCCAGTGGAATTTTATCTCCAATAGCAGCGGATGGGCACAAATTCCTTATGTGGCATGCAGTACTTATGGCTTCCCCCCACAGATAGTTAGGGAGTCCTGACTGGATGAGCAAACACCTAGACATCTCAACCAGGGTCTTATTGGTTTGTTCTGAAACACCATTTTTCTCAGGATTTCTAGGGATGGTCTTCCTGTGCAAAATACCCTTCTCCTTCAAATAATTCTCAAAACTGGTCCCAGTGTACTCACTACCATTGTCAGTTTGTAAGACATGTATCTTAGACTGATGTAGGGCTTCCGCTTCCATCTGATATTCTTTGAAGCATTTAAATACTTCACTTTTCCTATTAATGATTCTAACATGCATGAAACGAAAAAAATCATCAATGAAAGTTACAAAGTAATTTCCTCCACCTAACGATTTACACTAAGCTCTACCACTGACATCACTGTGAACAATTTCTAAGGGACCTTGACACATATGATGAGCTGTCTTTGGGAATAGCACCTTTGTCATTTTACCCCGCGTCCTACCCCACGCCGAGCCCCAAACCAGTACCAACGTATCGTCGGCATAGCACGTCAGCGCCGAGTCGGGGGGCATCGGCGCCCGAAGTACCGAGTCATACGCGAGAACCCAGAGTAACGGTCCTAATACCGACCCCTGCGGGACCCCGCGACGCACGGCCCTCCGAATCATCCGACCACCAGGACCGGCGCAGACGATACTCCGGTCCCGGAGGAACGACCGAACTACGCCTCGCAGGTAGGCAGGCACCCGATGATAGTTCAAGGCCTCCCCTATCCTGTTCCAGGGAAGGCTGTTGAAGGCGTTGACCACGTCCAGCGACACGGCCAACGCCACCCAGCCCCGCCGCTCAGCATCCAACACCAGGGAACGGACGCGGGCAACCGCGTCAATCGCAGACCGTCCCCTGCGGAAGCCGAACTGTCCCTCACGAAGCCCCGACGCACATTTGGACAAATGCGTCTCGAGGCGGGCCGTCACGATCCGCTCCAGCAATTTGCCCGCCTCGTCCAAAAGACACACCGGCCGAAAGGCAGAAGCAGAGCTCGGAGGCCGACCCGGCTTCGGCAACAGGACCATCCGTCCTTCCTTCCAGGGGCCGGGAAATTCGCCCAGAGCCAGGCAGCCGTCGAACAAGCGCCGTAGCCTCGGGGCCAACACCCCGGCAATATCCTTCCACAGGCGGGCCGGGACTCCGTCGGGACCAGGAGCTTTCCTAACGTCAATCCTCCCGACAGCCCCGGCCAACTCCTCTTCGGATACTCCCAGTTCCAGGCACCAATCCTCCGGGGGTAGCAATGACTCCTTCTCTTCCACGGTGTCCTCCTCTACCGCGGTGTCTTTCTTTCCCACAGTGTCCTCCCCTTCTATTAGAATGGTGCTGATATTTTCATCCATGTCCTCTTCCGTGTCCGGGAAAAGAGTGCCGACGACCCCTTCCAGAAACCGGGGATCCATGCACTCCGTCACCGGGGGCGCCCACGGACGGAGTTTGTTCATGACCGTCCTGTAGGGGCGCCCCCAGGGATCGGAGTCTAGGGTGGCCAGAAGCTCGTTCCAGGCCCGCCCTTTCGCGTCACCAACGGCACGCTGTAGGGTCCTACGCGCCTCGCGGTAGTTACCGTACAGATTGGCCACCAACTCCGCGTTCCCCCCTTTCCTACGGCGGGCACGAGTATACCGACGCCGGGAGCGGATGCACGCCTCCCGTAAGCG
>JACXIL010000230.1:0-15120 GCA_014737365.1 Bombus soroeensis
ATAGTAGATGGTTTCCAATCTTGACCAGTAACAGATTTGTAATCCGACTTCAAAGCCAAAAGCTTTTTTACCTCTTCATCGATAACGCTTTTTTCTGCTTTCGAACTTTTTAATTGTCTTACTTTATCTCCTTGTTTTTGTATACTTTCTGATATTTTGTCAGCAGAATTTTCGTCTTTATTCGTTACATCAGTTGTTGGAGTAGTAGATGGTTTCCAATCTTGACCAGTAACAGATTTGTAATCGGACTTCAAAGCCAAAAGCTTTTTTACCTCTTCATCGATAACGCTTTTTTCTGCTTTCGAACTTTTTAATTGCCTTACTTTATCTCCTTGTTCTTGAATTTCATTATATAATCTTACAGTATCCGATTCTATTAATATCTCTTTTGTTATATTTTGATTTTTTATTCCAGTCCACTCACTACCAGTTTTATTTTTATATTCTGTTCTTAAATTCGAAAGCCGTTGCATTTCTTGATTTATCTTCAATTGTAATTCTTTAATTCTCCTTTCTTGTTGCATAATATTTTCAGACAATATATTTTCAGATGATTTATTTTCATCAGATATCATTTGCGATTTATTTAAAGTTGTACCTGATGTCCCAATTTCTTCTAATTGTACAATTTTTTCGTTAATTAAGTTAGCATCTAATGTTTGTTTCTAAAATAATAACAATAAGAAAAAGAATTTACATAAATGTAAATCATATTACATGTACATTATTAACTTATAATTGTAGAAACAAAATGATGCATACATTTTTTTGAGAAATTTCTTTAACAGAAGCTGGTGTACTACCAGTAGGTATGGATTTTGTTATATTTGTAGTGTGGCCATCTGGAATATGAAATAATATTAAAGGCTGTTCTCTAGAAGAAAATGGGCTAACAGGAGCATAAGATACATCGCATCTAAAAAATCCTTTTCTTTGTAATTGAATTATTTCTCCTTTTTCCACATGTTTTAATGCTACTTCTCCAAGCATTTGTATCTCTGTCTGAAATATTTACTACATATATTTTTGTTCTGTTTCTTAAATTTATAATTAGTAAAAACGATAAAAACTCACTCTTGTATTTTTTGCAATGAAATCTTTGTAATCATCATCCTTTCCCAATATTGACTTACTTATAATATGATCAAAATAAACAGAGTAGCATGGAATTAGACTAACTTTACTAACATCATGATTTTTATCAGATGGTATCGATAACCATGTAATTTTTAATGTATTTTTATAATCTTTGTTTTCTAAATTTAATTGCGCTATAACTCGTTTAATAACATCATTCTCTCTTTCAATTTTTTTTATTAAAATGTTACCCCAATTAATGAAGGTAGCATTTTGACCTTCAGTTAGCAAATTTGCATCATCTCTTTCTATATATACCTGTGATCCTATTAATACTTGTTTAGTGCCTTTTGATATATCTTTTGGATGATTTTGTACAGTTAACCATTCTTCCTTCACATCATCTATATGCACTGGTACAATTTTATTATATTCCAAAGCAGTATATCTAAAAATCGATATTATGTGAATTAGCTTTATGAATATTTTTTATAAAAACATTTTTTGTGTAGTATACCTAGTAGCAACTGGATCAATAACTTTTTTGTTAAATGCCCATATTTTATCCCATTCCATGAAAACGACAGATTTTGAACTACCTTGAGCAATAATAAACTGTTTCAATCCTTCAACTGTCATCCCTCTTCTCAGAATACCCCTTACTGTTGGAAAGCGTGGATCATCCCAAGCATCAACTAAACCTTGATCAACGAACCAAGTTAATTTTCTTTTTGATAAAACTGTGTGCGTCATATTTAAACGTGAATATTCCCATATATAAGGACGTCTCAATCCCAGGGCGTCAATTATCCAATAAAACTGAACGTCTCTGTCATGATATTCTGTTGTACGTAAAGTATGAGTAACGTTTTCGATAGCATCGACAATAGGACAAGCAAAATCATATATTGGGTACACCCTATATGAAAAATTGTTTAATTAAATATAATAATAATATAAGAATTAAATATACAAAAGAATGAAGCATTTGTTAAGTCCTTTAGATTTTTAATATTCATACATACTTATATTTTGTTCCAGTACGAGGATGTGGTTCTGGTTTGCATCTATAAATTGTTGGATCTCGTAAACATCCATTCGTAGATTGATAATCAATCTTTGCTCTAACACAACATTCCTGACCTTTAACTGTACCCTGCTGCATCTCACTCCATAATTCAAGATTGTGTTCAATAGCTAAGAATATGAATATAATGATGTTTTTAATGACTTTTTACCTTTAGATTATTTTGAAAACATTGTGCTATTTTTATTTTAATTTTTAATGTTTTATACTTACAATTATTTCTGCTTGATGACATCAATTTCTGATCACGCTGTTCTTTCATTATATCAGCTGGTGTATTATCTACATATGCCTTACCATCTTTTATCAGTTTAGTACAGTACTCCAACATTAAATCAAAGTAATCAGAAGAATGAGTAAATCGATCTGGTTTAATTTGCAGTAACTCTAAATCTTCTAGGATAGCTTTTTCAAACTCTACATTCTCTTTTGCAGGATTTGTATCGTCAAATCTCATAATGAATTGTCCTTGAAATGTTTGCGCATAATATTGATTTAATAAGGCAGCCTTAGCATGACCAATATGTAAATAGCCACTTGCTTCTGGTGGGAAACGTACTATGACCTATTATAGGAATAAATAAATTTATACAGATTTATGTACCTTATAAAATAAAAAGTTTGTTATAAATATAAATTACTTACTTTACCCATTTCTGCTCCAGGCAAATCAATAAATTTACCTTCTTGCTTTCTTTGCCCTGTTTGTTTATTAATAGCTTTCTCAGATTGTACATTATTACGAAGCGATAATTTAGCATTCTTTTTAACTAAAAGTAATGCTTTTGTCACAGCTGATAATGAAAGCATCTGTTTATACCATCTGGTTATATTAATAAATTTTTTTTCGAACTGTGTCAAAAATTTCTTATCTACAAGAGTACAAAATACATGGATGTCAGCAATTGTTAATTTTTTGGAGACCAACCAAGTGTTTGTTATCAATATGTTATCTAAATAAGAGAGTGCATCTTCCTTTAATGGATAAAATTCAAGAGGTCCGATTGCAAATGATAACCAATGATCAACTTCAGTCTTTTCACGAGGATTGACACCACCTAAATTAAACATATAACAAATGTAAGTAAAAAAATAAAATCTATTTATATATTATAAAAGAAATAATACATATATGATATACACTTACCATAAAGATCTGTACATGTAGTTCTAGCAAAATAGCGACTAACATCACTGCTTCTTTTTCCTAATACTTTATTTTGACTATCAGTTAGTTGTATATTTCCATCATCCTTCCAATCATTGCACCAAACTATTTCAATTTTTTCCTTATTTTGGGAATTGATTACCTCTAATACTATCAATGCATCTATATACATTACAAAACATCAATTGTCAAATTAACACAATTTTATTTTAAAAAATACATAATAGTATTACTTTATTAAACACTACACTAGGAAGATATTTTCTAACATTAAGTTAGATATTATCAAATAAAACACACTTTTTCACTAATATTATTTAAAAATAAAGAAAAAATAAGGCTTCATTTAGCGAACATTTTTGACATCTGTTTTCTACATTATGTTTGATGTATGTAGTTGAACTTACTATATTTAACAAAATTGTGTTGTAAAACATACCTGTTGGAGGATTTTTAGAATCAACTATAACTTTATAAGTCATTTTTATATGTGGAAGTTATGCTTAAATAGAAATTACAATCATAAATATATCCGCTTAGGTTAGAACCTCTCCACGTGTGCAATGGTGCCCACTTATGGTTAATTTTACACGACCTGTGTTCTATACTACTTTCACTAAATTTATACATATACATATACACACAACCATAGTGTTCTCAGAAGTACATACCACAAATAAGATATAAATCTAACGCGATAAATTGATCTCTTATGATGCAGTTAAAATTTGAATTTTATCCGAAAATTATAACATTTTTTATATATAAGTAATTTATCAATATAGATAGTATTAAGGTATAGAACTAAAATGTGTAATTTCAAATATGTGCTTATACTATTCTAAACAATAGATGGTAGTAAGAATTATTTCTTATTCGAAAATTATAACATCTTTTATACATAAATTATTTATCAATGTAAATAGTATTAAGCTATAGAACTAAAATGTATAATTTCAAATATGCGCTTATATTATTCTAAACAATAGATGGAAATAAGGATTATTTTTTTATTCGAAGATATTATAAAGAAAATTGAGGAAAGTAAATTGTATTTTTTCCTTAAAAATGGGTCAGATATTTAATTTTCTCTTTTTTTCTTTGTCATTTTACTCTAACTTCTTCTAAACAGCTATCTTCCTTCTTCTTTGATCGGATTAATAGCAACAGAATGTTGATCCTGTTCTTAATAATCTTTAGTAATAACTATATGGCACTAGATTTTTACGTATGTATGATGCGTGAATATGTATATAAAAGAATAGATTCATTGATTCGTTCAAAATTTCTCTACAATATTTTATTCTTTTAAGAAATTTTCAGCAATATTCTCGATATTCTGATAATTTTTAAGTTGCTTATTAACTTGAATTTTTTTTACGTAAGTACCCGATCCGACGTACAACAATATATAACAGATAGAAGCATACGCGAAGGTGGGTCGGTCACCTGGAGATAACTGTAAAATGTCATCAACGAATGTGTGTCAGGCATGGATTTGATGCTGTTTGGTGACACTCATGGGATCTGTTGTCACAATAATTATGTTTCATCCATGTTAATTTGATCGGGGAATAAATAGCTACCTTGGTACAGAATCTTCCGTTGATTAATTTAAACGTGTACGTAAGATAATTCTTGTTTAAATAAAACATTTATATACTTCGTTATTCAGAGTAGATATTTCACCTTTTTTTCATATGTTGTAAATTCATATGGTCGGAATATATTTTAAATTTAGAAACTACTTGTTAAAAATAATTCAATGATGTTAAATATTAATTAATGATTTCCTAAATGCCTTAATTCAATATGTGTTATTTGATGTCTGTTATATGATAATTTTTTAATCGTTTAAAATAAAAGAAAGATATATGTTACACATATACTTGATTTTTAATAGATATCATGAAAATATTTACAAATATTATACAAAAATATGAAGATTGATATTAAGTATTGATTTGTATATTCTTATCTTAATTTATAATAGTTTATTTGCATTTAATATTATATGATTCAAATGCATTCAAATATTAAAAATTAAGCAATTCACTTTTTTCTTACAGATAAAACAGTTAATATGGAGGGACCAGAAGTAACGTTTTTATTCCAGTTTGGTTTAACTCGTGATACTGTTACAGTTGAAAGCAGCACATTGACTCTCAAGACACTTAAAGAATTTGCTTGTGACTTTATAAATACAAAGTGTCCAGAACATGGGTTAAATCATTTATTTGAGCGATTGCTTTTATTTAAACATGATTATAATTCCACTAATATCTTACAACTTATTACAAATGCCACTGAAGTTGTAGATGAAACATTAGTGGAAATTGTTCTGACTGGTAAATTTTGAATTTATATATCTTATCATGTATATAATGACAAATAAAATATAGAAATAGAAGAATTAAACAAAAATAATCATTTAATCTTTTCTAGCACAAGTGCCAAATGAAGAAATTCCCATTCGTCCCCATGCTTTAACTGTTCATTCATATAAAGTTCCAACATTTTGTGATTTTTGCGGAGAAATGTTATTTGGTCTTGTTCGACAAGGATTAAAATGTGAAGGTAAATGTCATATTTTGTTATTATTATTTTATTTATCTGAAATAATGCAATTAATTAATATATTTTGTAGGTTGTGGAATGAATTATCATAAAAGATGTGTTATAAAAGTACCTAATAATTGCTCACATGATGCCAGTCAAAGACGGCGTAGTTCTGCAATGTTAAATGTACCAAGGTCTCCAAGTCAAGGATCTACTAGTAGTTTGACCAGCATTAGTGATGATAATCATAGTACAAATAATACACCGAATGCAAGTCAAAATAATAGTACTTTGGTAAGATTCTATCGATAATGCAATTTATAGTTTATATAATCAATTTATTGTTTATATTATTGTGTTTTATTGTATTATAAATTTAGACAATACCGAGTATATTGGCACCAAAACAGTCTCGCTCTCCTTCATTGGGAGGAAGACCAGTATGGGTTGAACGAGAACTTGCAACACGTATAAAAATTCCACATACATTTGTGGTACATACTTATACCAGACCAACTGTATGTGGATATTGTAAAAAATTATTACGAGGTTTATTTAAGCAAGGCCTACAGTGCAAAGATTGTCAATATAATGCACACAAGAAATGTATAGAAAAAATACCTAAAGACTGTACTGGAGAAAATCCACGTGACAATACAGGTTCCTTTTATTCATATCTTATTGCTTAATTTTTTCATGAACATTATTTCAATAAAAATGTTTATTTAGGTAACGAATATCCCGATAGTGGTGTCGGTAGTGAGCCGGAAGGAAAATGTGACGGCAGAAACGAAGAAGGCGATGGTGATAGCGATGCTGAATCCCCTTCACCTCCTCAACATTCGTCTTTTGTAGTAGATGAAACAAAAGGATCTGACGAATATACTGTAAATATGCTTTCATAATAGAAAATATGTAACAGAAATATTTTTTTAAACGTCGTAACTAATATTATTATTTCGTAAAATATTCAATAATAAATATAATATTTATTTAGATTATTTTTATAGGACCAAGTTCCAAGCAATGATGACGTTATTTATGATGAATTTCAAAAATCTAGACCATCAAGGTTTTGTTCAGTTACTATCTATGTATATATATGTGTATATATATGTAAACTTATGTTTTATTATGTAACTTACTAATTGCAGTTCTACACCAAGCAATAATATTCCTTTAATGCGCATAGTGCAAAGTGTTAAACATACAAAACGACGTGGTTCAAAAGTTTTAAAAGAGGGCTGGATGGTACACTTTACAAATCGTGATTCATTGGTAAGTAGTTAGCATATACAAATGTTCTTATATGTATACACATAAGAAAGAATTGTTAAAATTATATTTGGATATATTCACAGCGGAAGAAACATTATTGGCGTCTTGATACGAAAGCTATAACGTTATTTCAAAATGAAAATAGCTCCAAATATTATAAAGAAATTCCATTAGTTGAAATATTGTCTATTGAAACTGCTGAGACATCCCGTTCACGTATGTATTTAATACTATATCAACTTTGTTTTATTAAAATCGTATTTATTATATTAGTGATATAAAGAACATGAATTGTATTTTAGACACAATGCATTGCTTTGAGTTAAAAACTGCCAATATTGATTATTACGTTGGAGAAGATCCTTCATATGGAGATAACTGTAGCCAAGTTCCTCCACCAGAAAGTGGTATTGGAGCACATATAGCTAGGTCATGGGAAACTGGTATTAGACAAGCACTGATGCCTGTAACTATATCAGCCAGTGTGTAATTTTTCCTTTTATTATATTTTATATTAAAAAGTGCTTCATTTATTTAATAGATGTACTTTCAATGTTTAGAAAAAGTATATCTATGCAAAATATTTTTGATTTTAGGTCAAGAAGAATCTACAGAACCTGAAGAAAATATCACTGATATGTCTCAATTATATGAGATTTTTCCAGATGAAGTTCTAGGTTCTGGACAATTTGGTACAGTGTATGGAGGTGTTCATCGTAAAAGTGGTCGAGCAGTTGCCATCAAAGTTATTGATAAATTACGTTTCCCTACAAAGCAAGAAGCACAACTTAAAAATGAGGTTGCTATTTTGCAGAATCTTTCGCATAGTGGAGTTGTTAATCTAGAAAGAATGTTCGAAACTCCTGAACGAATATTTGTAGTGATGGAAAAATTAAAAGGCGATATGCTAGAAATGATACTAAGTTCAGAACGTGGCCGTCTTAGCGAAAGAGTAACTAAATTCCTAATTACACAGATATTAATAGCATTAAAACATCTACATAGCAAGAATATAGTACATTGTGATTTAAAACCTGAAAACGTATTGTTAAGCAGCGATAGCGAATTTACACAAGTAAAACTATGTGACTTTGGTTTTGCAAGAATCATAGGAGAAAAAAGTTTCAGAAGAAGTGTTGTTGGTACCCCAGCATATCTAGCACCAGAAGTTTTAAGAAACAAAGGTTATAATCGTTCTTTAGATATGTGGAGTGTTGGTGTAATTATTTACGTGTCTTTAAGTGGTACATTTCCATTCAATGAAGAAGAAGATATTAATGAACAAATTCAAAATGCTGCTTTTATGTATCCACCTATTCCTTGGCAGGAAATTTCATCTGATGGTATGCAAATCACTGAAATAAAATAATAGTCATCTAACAATAAAAATTAATAGAACTTATCATCTTTTTTAGCAATTGATTTAATTAATAATTTGTTACAAGTGAAACAAAGAAAACGTTATACTGTAGATAAGAGTTTACAACACGTATGGCTCCAGGTAAGCATTTTTATGATCTTAGATACTTGTTTTTAATGTTATAAAATACAAGCTTATTATAAATTATATTTTTCTTAAGGATTATCAAACATGGTGTGATTTACGAGAATTAGAAACAAAAGTAGGATATCGCTATTTAACTCACGAAAGTGATGATGCCCGATGGTCAGCATACAGTAATCAGCGTACATGACAGAACTCTTTGCCTACGTTAAACATCGAAACATTGCCAAATAACTTGTCTATACACAAAGGCTGGGCTCGTAGTGCTCGAGCTACGTTACGACGTTTCATTCGTGCCTGACTTGGATACATTCATGAAAGGGAGTACAACTATATTTCTTTTTAAATATCAGAAAACTAATATTAAATATAATTTTATTATATATCTTCCAAAACATTTTACGTAAAAGCTAAGAATTACATAGAAAATGACTTAGACTGCATTGTGTAAGATAAAACATTCAAACATAGAGAAAACAACAGCAATGTTTTTATGAGAATTCTAGAGGAATTTTAATAATAAATTTGAACGTGTTTCAATATTGTAAAGTACTGGATATGAACATTTTCCATAGCTAGTAAAATATAAAAGATTCTCTAAAAAATAATATATATAATGTTATCATAATATCTTGAACAATTATTTATCTTATGATAAGGTAAATAATTGTCTCATACAGTTTTATTAATGTAACACATTGAATACATAATACCATTTTACAAGTAATATATAAGTGCTAACTTCATAATATAAATATATTTTCCAGTTTAAAATAGAATGTTTTATAACTGCACAAAAGATGCTTAAAATAGAGTAATTAGATATGAAATAATACACAGCAGCATATATGAATATATATAGAACACATTTATATTTCATATACATAAATCTTTTGACATTCTTTGAAGTATGATGGAGAGGAAGGAGAGCAAAAAGAAAGATAGATAGATAGATAGATAGATAGATAGATAGATAGATAGAGATAGAGAGAGAGAGAGAATGAGTTAAGAATATTATTATATTACTTCTTAAGAACCCATAGAATTTTTTATGGATTAAATTAATATACACGCGACGTTGTGCTACATATAATAAATTTACTAATTCGTATTTTTGCTTCAAAGCATCTAAATTTAGACATTAGAAGCTTTAACGTTTATAATTCGTATCAAACCTTTCAAGAACTAATATAAAAAAATCTAAAAATGATCAAGACATGCATAAAGTGATAAGAAGT
The DNA here is from genome assembly GCA_014737365.1 of Bombus soroeensis. NCBI lineage: Eukaryota > Metazoa > Arthropoda > Insecta > Hymenoptera > Apidae > Bombus > Bombus soroeensis. Next base: position 9,912 of record JACXIL010000230.1, read on the forward strand.
AAGATTATTGTAAATGTAGTCTCCACTTTTGATCTTATACGTCATAATAAAATTTGTATAGATCTTCTTCTCTATTAATCATAAAGGCAAGAAAAAATTTACAATTAAATAAGTACATTCCAAATAATTTGAAATTTATGATACATATTCTGAAACATTTTCTATATAATATTATAATTATAATTATTATTGTGATAAATTTCATACTAGAAAGTAGTGAACAAAATTTTTTAGAACCAGTCGATAATTAACATATACATAATAGAGAAAATTGTAAATTCCAAGTTTTTAATATATTTATTATTTTATTTTATTAGTATACAAAGTTGTTTTATATTCTTCATTGTTTCATTGAAAGTAAAGTACATTCCAAATAGAAAGAGATCTAAATTATATATGTACATCTTTTTCGTTTTCAAATACTGTGTTCATTCCGTTTTTGTTTCATACATGATTAACATAAAAAATGTGTAATTTTTAAAAAGTAATCAATTCAAATAGATATAGATTTATTATAAATTTTAAATATTCATTTTGTAGTGGTATATTATTCATTACATTACTAATACAACAACTTTCTTTTTTATTATTCTTTATCATAATATTTCTGCAATTTTTCTAATTATTAATAACAATATAGTAATAAAAAAAGCATGATGAATAATTAGATAAGAAATCACGGAAGAAATAATTTTCTTTAACTCTAAAAATCAAATATGAAGAAATGTAATCTTTTATTTCTTAGTCAAATATTTTGTGAAGACTGAGTTGTTTTTGGATAAAAATATTTGAAATTTGTCTAAAAATGTTGTCTTTACTCGATGTTGCAGTAATATCTTAAATGAAATGTTATTATATATAAAATATTATATTTAGGTGAACCATTTTTTACAGTACTTTTATATTACATTTTATTATGATATAATATATAAATATTACTTTAATCATATGTTAGTTAATTAACAGAATCTCATATGTATAATTTATTTGCAAAATACTTAATTATTTTATATTTCAAGTTATATTTTCCTATATTAATATAACATTAAATGCATTATTGTACATGATATATGGCCTATATGTCTGAAAATTTATTTAAAAATCACTTTGATTACACAATGAGTGGAATATGTTTATTGCTATGTCCATCTTTTTATTATAAAACATTTATTATAATTTTACTAAAATACTACATTGAAGTAGTCAATATTGAAATAATGAGTCTAAATCTAAATATAAACACAGCAGTTATTATAATCTTAATTACATATAAAGATCTGTGCAATATCAATAGATGTTGCTATACCTAAAACAATCTGTATATGATTTGTTGATTGGTAATTGTTTCATACATAATATCATGTATTTATAATACGTTTCTAAATTAATTGTTTGTACATATTAAATCTATTTGAAATTTTGTATTACTTAAAGGATAAGTTTTATAAAAACATTCATTTTATAATAACTAACAACTTGCATTTTGTTCAAACTAAGTTTATAATATTATTTACAATTACATAATTAACAAACAAAAGTACTTAAAAGACAGCAACATTATAATAAATAGATTTTAAGAAAAATTAACAAATTTTCATAAAAAAGTATAAAATGTTGTCATTATTGTACTTACCATGATAATGAGAATAAATAAATTATTAATGGTAACAGATTTTTAATATTTTGTATATATTTTCTTTAAACAATTTTTTCAAACAAAAACTTTATATACGAAAATTTGTAAGAATACTTTAGAAAATTGATGTTATTGTGTCGTAAATCTAATCTTTGTCCTCGTTAAATCTAACAGAACTCCTAGCTGAAATAATAACATCCTGATTCCTGTCACACCATGTATGCAAGTATATCTTCAGTTAGTTCTTGTATTACTTGAAGAAACAACATAATATCTATTTATTCATTTTATTTAGTGCATATGAATATGTGCGATAAATTAATTATTATTGTGTGATATTGTTAAAAATATATATGTATAAATATTATTGTAAAAATTGCATACTTTAATCAATTACAATGTTTGTAACTAGTATATTAATACTGAAAATATTATTATTGAACAGTAGTTTGGCAGAATGGATAGATATGCCTCAATTTTCTAGTGAAAAAAAGATATATAGGTATGTATAATATCATATTAAATAGTATAATCAATGTTAATATTTTATCAAATTTTCTTACATTTTTTATTCATAGAATACCTACAATAAAACAAGATCATTTTTATAAATTTGCTCAGAAAAATGTGGAAAATCAGTTTCTTTATACATATCAAGATATTACTTATAAGGATGCAAAAACAAAACAAACAGCAGTTAATGAAAGTAGAAAATACAATTTCCATAATATGGAAAATAATATCAAAAAAGAATCAACTGTTTTTGATCAAGAAAATGTGTTTGTATCTAATCCACAAAAATACAATGATATAGCAGTTCCTTCAATGACCAAGGTAATTACACTATTACATTTGAAGCTTTCTGTATGATATTTAATTTCGAGAAACAATTAGTAATCGAAAGTTTTATTTTTACGATATAGGAACGGGAAAGAAATAAACAGTACCTAAATGAATCTTTTACTTTTAATGATGCAGGACTATTAAACTACCTTCCAGTTGATATACTTAGAAGTGTTCATTATACTTTAAAATCTCAACCAAGATCAATTGATGGAAAAATTCAATTTTTAAGAACATTTGAAAATACATTAATGATTGAAATAGGTAACAATAAATAAAGATAACAATGACACAATAACTAAGATCAAAAAATTAATTGATGTATATAACATGTCAACGAGTAATTTTTAAAGTATTTTCCAAAAACGTATTTTTGATAATGTTTTCAGAATCCCAACTTGCAGGAAGTATAACGGTTGCTCGCAAAAGAAGGGGTACCGAACATTATGATCACAGTTATGATCATGAGCATGCAGCTGGATTTCCCTCCATAGAAGGTGCACTTATGGCTATTTCATTTCTCACGTTTGCTGTATATCTGGTTAGATTGGTCATGGTAATTAGTTATCTGTAATATCTATTATATTATATATAACTAATGATTCATATAATAATTTTTTTTCAGCTTTTATTCAGAAATATGAATAATTCTGCATCAACTACTACAGCTACCTTACTTCTTGGCAGAAGAAAAAAGTCGATAGACAAATTCGACGATGATGCGACAATTATACTTAAAAATCTATATAACTTTTCTTCTAAATTTTAATATAAAAAGAAAGTTACATACTAATTAAACAAATATCTTTAGCATTAACTATATTAAAATCTCCATAATCAAATCTGTATGTAACGTAAGCTGCTTTAATACGTTCTCAACTTTGTTCTGTATAGTCTGTTTTACAATTTAGCAGAAACAGGTGGTGGTAATATAGGCAGTAATACTGCATTAAGGTATAAACCTAATGGTCGTTTTAATGAAAGATTTTGTAATTGTGCAAGAATTTGTATTAGTTTGACTTTATCTACTTGGTATGCATTTCGTTTCTCATGTGGTACTAAAATATCTTGTGTTATGAGATTAGATATTGTAGTATTAATTAAGTCGATTGATAAAGAATAGGGATGTTGTCCCCATTGCCGTTCTTCAAGAAATGCTTTTTCTATTTCTTTCTGCACTTCAGTCAAAATTGCTTGTATCGTTATACAATTTGATTTTGATTCATCCCACTGTAAATGAAAACAAATGTTCTCCGTATATATGTTAAAAAGATAACAAATGTAAAATACCACACAAATATTATTGAATTTTACCTCAAATAGGACAAGACATGTAACGTATATTGTATCTATGAATGGTAGTATTACATTATAAAGAAGAGAGCATACTTTGGTATCTCCTCTTTGTATATATGTATCGTTCTGAATACTTATATAATTTTGTTTTAATAGCGAATTCAATGTTTCCTCCCATTCAGATTTTATTACAGATTCATCTTCTATTAAAGGCATTGCAAATTCAGTAGTCAGTAGCCTTCTTAATAATACGTATTGTTTAAATGCATTTCCTACAAATAATGCAATAACATCGATTTTGTTTAGTTTTTTATATGTAACATGCTGTATGTATAAAATAATATTACCAAGTTCGCTTCCTTCTATTCCCATTGCAACAGTAACAATAGCTGGTTTTATCAGAAAAGATAAAGCTGGATTTAGATAAATTGAAATATTAATGACAGGCACAGCTATTCTCATAGTTCTTTCTAATAAGGTATGACCTTTAACACGAACATTACTTCCCAGTTTTGTTGTTCTGTGTCTCTCTTTGAGTCTCAAAGTTTGTGATGCATCAAATATAAGTAATTCTTCATGGCATTTTAAACTATTTAATATTTCTTGCTCCACATTGCTTACATTTTGATTATTTGTATCAAATGATCTGTACGAACTTTTTTCTATAATACTAATATCTACTTACTATATTAAAGTCCTATTAGTATTTTTTGAAACTTACCTTCCTATATATATTGTGGCATTGAATACTTGTAAAAGCTTTTTACACCATACATAATCACTGATTAAATAATTTAATGTATATGGATTATCTGGATATATTTGACTTCTTTCATTAAATAATAAAGTAATTAAATTAAAAGGCAAGAGTATTGTATTTTTTTTATGTGAATCTATTATACAATAGGCTAAGTTTTTAACAACAGATGTTGGTAATTTTGCATACGGTGATAATACTTTTGCTTTGCGGTGTTCCATAGTTAAAAATTGGCATGCAGAAATAGGTTCACCAACATTAAAAACAACAGATCCATAAGCATATGATTTTTGTAAAATAAATAGAGATTGAAGTAAACCAGCAGTAGATTCTTTTGGTTTTGGCACTCCCAAAAGCTCATATACAAATAACAATTCTTCTAGTGGTCGTTCATAGTTAATACTAATAGGTATAAAATATATATCAGGTACACTGCCTTCTAATAAACTCTCCAAAATAGTTGACAAAAGACCTTGAAATGAAACCATTTTTATATTATGTTTTCATTAAATATTAATTATATCAAAAAGTCATATTAGAATTATTGATTTTAACATACCAAACTTTGGTACGATGCTTTTTAAACTTCTACTTCGAGTGCCTTCAATGAAAAATTCAATTGCTCTGTCACTATGCTTTACTAAAGACATCACATATGCATTAAATATTCTTTTATA
>JACXIL010000230.1:17708-172539 GCA_014737365.1 Bombus soroeensis
AGATAGATTGATTATTTTATTGATTAGATATTTTGGCATTACTAATGCCAAAAATATTCAAAATTATCAATATTTACATTAAAAATTATCAATATATACAATAAAAACTGTGTAAAGTCAAAACATAGATTTAATACGGTGACTCCCAAAAATATTTGGATGATTACTATAATAATATTACAATATGACTAACTTCTTGGCTTGATATTTCAGTTATTTATAAAGCAAACGCCCTGGTTAATTTTTTAATAATAGATCATTTATTATTATTAATAAGAATCATTTTTATCATTTATTTAATATAATTTAGTATCATAAAATAATTCTAATACTTTATGATGAGAAACCATTTTGTTTTAGAACACGTTTTAATCTGTTTGGTATATTATTTATACTTTTGTTTTTAATATTCTACAGTTACATATGACTATTCATTTTTGCGTCATTGTTCTAATTCGGCTGTTGAAGAAATTGAAGTTCTCCAAATTTTTCTATGTAATTCATCCTATGAATTCTCGATAGGATTAAGGTCTGATGATTGTGGTGGTATATAATAAATATTCTTGTACTATGCATGCTTTATGCTTGTCCTGATAAAACTTAAAGCTATTATGAATTCCCATTTTTTTTCCTTTTTTTTTTTCTTTTTTTTTGACATTTTGAACTAAATTGTTTTTACATATGTTTTAGTAAAGATTTTTATCCATAATGTTGTCATCAAGTTTTCAACTTCGTATGATGAAATACAGCTCTGGACCATTACACTAGCTTCCCTGTGTTTCACTGTATCTGTTGTATTCTTAAAATAGAATTTTTTAATCAGTTTTTGCCATACCAAAGTTCTTCCATCAGATTTATAAAGGTTGAATTTGCATTTGTTAATAAATACTACATCTTTCCACTATGAATCATTCTTAGAAATTAGCTTTTTTATAAAATTCATTTGTTTCTCCCTATTCTCATTCATAAAAAATTGTTTTCTGGTTACTCTTTCATTGTTTCCAGCTTGTCTGATAATTCTTTGAACTGTTCCAACCGAAACGTTTTCGGAGCTTGCTTCTAATACCTCACTATTTTTGGGGCATTTATTTTCGAATTTTCTTTCACTTTTTGAATAATTCTTTTTTTTTCCTTCGTACTTAAGAGACTTAGTCTTCCAGTTTGTGGAATAGATCCAATGCGATCCTCGAAATGAAATCGTCGAATGATATCTGCAATAATATTCTTGCTTATATGGAGCATAGCATGGAAAATTATAAATTGCAGCATGTTGAATACCGTATTATTTCTTTTGCGACTCATTTTGAACGAGGTCATGTTTACTATTGAGAAATAGAGATTTTTCTGCTTTCTTGGAATATCGGGTTGGTAGAAAGAGATAAACAGATAAATATAAAATATGTCCGAATATTTTTGTGAACTGAAAGTACGGCGTTATTTTCTTCAGCAACTTTTAATATGCAATGTATGTGAATTTTTCAAATAAATTATATGTTTTTATTAGTATTAATAAATGATCTATCATTAAAAAAATAACCAGGGCGATTGCTCTATAAACAACCGAAATATAGAACCATAAAATTAGGCATGCTTTAGTGTACTGTAGTGTATAGTATACGAATGTTTTTGAGAGTCACTGCATATTATATACATTACTTACTTTAATAATTAGAATAGATAAATTATTAATAAAGGCATATTAATTACAGTTCGTATGAGTGATAGGCTTGAGTTTTTTGGGGGGGAAGAAATAAAGTTTGAACAAAGTTGTTAACTAGAAAGTTAGTTATAGTATAGTTATAGTATAGTTAGTTATAGTTATAGTATAGTTAAATATATTTATACTTAATAATTTTGTAAAGGAACGAATTCTATTTGAAATTATTTTAGGCATTATTTCCGATATTTTAAAGAAAATATCTATATTTAAAAAGAATTTCTATGTTTTTTATTGTATTATATTCTTTACCATTCCCTACATAGATGGCGTTAATCGTGAAAAACTGTCGCCATTTCATTAAATGTATTTCCGAGTAGCGGAATCAAAAATGTTTTACAACTGACATATTTGAAAATTTAATTCTATTTCTAACATTATGTAATTGTTTAAAATATTATATATTATAACTTGTTTAATTATAAGTAATAATAGTAATAATATTTCTTTTATTTCTTTCAAGTTATGTCATTTTTCGTACTTATATTTTATTTAAATTGCTTAGTAAACATATTAAATAAAATATAATTAATTTATTCTCGTAATGATTTTAAAGTGCATAATTATTTACGTATATTAGCATATAAATGAATTATTTTATTAATAAAGTAAGGTTAAATTTAAGTACAAATACAAAGGATAATAGAACATACTAAAATATTGATATAGCAACATAAATACAATATTTAGTTTGCGATAAAAATTTCACATATAATTTAACACACAAGTAATTTTTCAATGCACTCTTCATGCATGATTATTTTTAATTGTAATAAATTAAATGTGTGCACTAGTTAGTGTATTTCATGCATTAAAATATAAATGATCATATATAATTGAAAGATTTAAATAATTATCGATTAAAGCATACCTTAATAAACTGACTTAAAGCGCCAACAAATTTTTATAAAACTAAATTATTTCCGTGATTCAATTTGATATAATAGACAATGTGTAAGTGTGAACATATCTTTGTAATGTAATGTATAACTTTAAGGTAAGTATAATTACATTTATTAATCAAATTTTTATATAAACTTTTATATAAATTTTTAAATTTAATATACAAAAATTTAATAATATATAATGTAAAAATTTATTTATAGTGTAAAGAAATATAATAAAGAGCTAATAATTTTTGTTATATGAAGTTAGTGTTTTATTTATGAAAATCTTAGAAATTGACTTAAGGTGTTTTAGAACATATTATTATTGTTTTATAATAATTACACTTTACAGTAATTGTAAATATAAGTACAAAATTAATATTAAGGTGTGCTTTAGTCATTAAGTATATATATTGCCTCAGAAAATCAGCTGATTTACCATATTCGTATTATAAGATTTAAACATGAATCTGTCTATATGTAACCAAATAATTTAATGGAAACTTGAAGTAATAATTTATAACATTCAAAAATGCTACTATATAATGTGGTACATTCTTTTGCACAAACATTGTATAAGTTATATTAATTTTCTTATAGTAGCACCAAACATTTTCCTCAATAAATGACAGAGAAGAGCGAAGAGGATTCAAGGGATTCTTGGTGTTCAAGGTGATAACGTTAATACTAAGAGAAAGGGGAGAAACAATTATACAAGTTAAACACAAAATATGGGAAAGTGTGACTGGAGAGAATGACATCCTTTAAATGTTTGGCATTACAGACGCTCATGCAGAGGGCAATACCAGAGGGGAACAAGAAGAAAATCTTGGTTACGCAAGCAAAATGTCTTCTACACCAGAAAAAAGACCAGCCTCTCCAGGATTAGTTCAACCATTGGCCAAACATCGAAAGCTTAATCAAAGATTTGTTTCTTCTGAAGAAAATAATTACAATGATAACTCTTACCATGATGATAAATCAAGGAGCAACAACTTAAGCAGTAATAATGTTCATTTTAAAAAGAACCAAGAAGAGAAACAAGCAATCAACGATAGAAAAGATCTGAATTTTTCTGATAATCAAGAAATTAATATAGAAAATATAAGACTAAGCAAATTAAATGACAATACTAATATTGAAAAGTATCAAATAGACTACAAAAAAAATTTACAGAATATTAGACTGAAGGAGCTGAGAGTTATATTGGAAGATGTAAGATATATGGATATAAAAGATGAAAATAAGAAGAGAATGAAAAAGTTACTAATGGAGACTACTCTTTGGGAAGTAGAAAAGATTCTTGCAAAGAAAGAATTAAAAGGAGTGCCAACCTATTTAATCAAATGGAAGAACTGGAATTCACAGTATAACACATGGGAACCAGCGTCGAATTTAGTAAACTGCCCGGATGTTTTAGAAGAATTTGAAAAGAGTAGATTACAATTGATCGATCGTTTCAAGAAGAAAACAAATTTTTATCCGAACGATAGGGATATTGGAGAATTTTTAAATTATCTTAAGTGTAGAGGAGAGATGATAACATCAATTTCGGTGGAACCAAATACAGTATACATTAATATAACCAAATATTTACATCAAAAGTATGTCAAAAATAGTAAATTGGAGAAAGTTATAAAACATGATATTCTCCGTATGTTAGTCATTGATTTAAGGAAAAAACAGTTAGAATCTTTAGAAGAGTGGGAAAATGAAATGAATACTATCACTAAAGGTAAACCATTAATACGGGTGGAGAATGTAATAGACTTGGAAACAGCACCTCGAGACTTCTATTATATAGAAGATTATCTACCTGGTAATGGAGTCATAATACCTGATGATCCACCCATTGGTTGCGAATGCAAGTCTTGTAATTCTAAGACAAACTGTTGCTTTGCCCAAGATAACGGACTATGTCCGTACACCCCATCATGTAAGATTCGAGTCCCACCTGGAACACCGATATACGAATGTAACAAACGATGCAACTGCGACATGAACTGCTTCAATCGAGTAGTGCAACGTGGCAGCAAGATGAAGTTTTGCATTTTTAGAACTGCCAATGGACGGGGTTGGGGTGTGAAAACATTACAAGCGATTAAAAAAGGTTGTTTTGTCACACAATATGTGGGCGAAGTCATAACAAATGAGGAGGCCGAAAAGCGTGGCAAAGAATACGATGCCGCTGGTAGAACATACTTATTTGATCTTGACTATAATGAGTCTGAAGGAGAATGTCCATATACTGTAGATGCTGCCGTATATGGTAACGTTTCGCATTTCATCAATCATTCTTGCGATCCAAATCTCGCTGTCTATGGTGTTTGGATCAATTGTCTTGATCCGAATCTTCCTAAGCTTGCATTGTTTGCATTGAGAGATATTAAACAAAACGAGGAAATTACCTTCGATTACATGTGTCAATCATCAAAGAATAGCGAAAATTCTATAAAGCAAAATATGTCGATGAAAGAGAATTTAAATATATATATGAACACGGAATTTCAAGAGGAGTTAGAACTACGTCCAGAGACACCAGAATCAGACTTGTCGAATAATAGAACCTTATGCAAATGTGGCGCTCAAAGTTGTAGACGATATTTGTTTTGAATAACTGTTCACAAATTTATTATTCTAATAACGTTATAAACATGTAGTTTTTGTCAGTTTTATAACTGTGCAAGAAACTAAATGAATTAAACACTATGTTACTAGAATCGAATTGAATTTCAGCTATTTCTCTATTCATTTAGTTATTAAACAACAGATTATATACTTACTTAGAAAATAGTTAAAATACTTAGGAAACGTTTGATAAAGTTTTTACAATTTTATATATATTTGTTAGAAATAATTATAGTTGAATTGTATTACATGTTATAGTTAATATCTTTCTCTTTACTGTCACAAATTATTCAAAATGACGAAACGGAAGTGACAAATTTTACTGTTTTCGATTATTTATATGAACGTTATCATAAACTTAACACCATAATATGTAATTCATTATGTCACATAATATAAAATGTTTATGATTAAATGCTCGTAATAAATTAAATGTTCGTTTAATATAAATAATCATTAGAAACCTCTATATATGATAGTATTCACATAGAAAAAATCGTTTCATGTTAAAAATGTTATGTAGCATAGTTTAAAAATAGAAAGTTATTTTTGGTAAACAAATGAAATGTTACCAGTAAGAGTAACTTGAAGTGGTATAATAATAAAATAAATCACATTAGACACATAGACACCTAGTTATAGGATTGCAAATCATGAATATCAATAACTTAACATTTATTTTTCATGTATGATCTATTGTATGTGTACAGAATACGTACAATATATTTTCATTTGATGTTTCTATGAAACTATAATATTATATTAAAATCATTTTGCTAAAAGTGCACCATTTAAGTTGAGATTATAAAAAATATTTGTAGTAAAAATAAACTGTCAATGTGTAAATTATTGTAATACAATTTCATGCATGTCAAGTTCTTACAATAATTTTAAATTCTAATTAGTAGTAATATAATAACATACCCACGTATACAAACATTGATTGTTAAATATATTAACAATTAAAATAATTTATATAACTAAAAAAAAAATAAAATAAAAATGAAATAAAAACTTATATTTCGTCATAAAAAAATAATTTTATTGAATTTTTAAATTATAAGACTATTGGCTTTTGTTTAATTGTCGTATTAATGTTTTGAATTCTTATAAAATAAATATTCTCGCAACAATTTTAAAATTATTTAAAAATATGTATAGAAAAAATGTTTCATTGAATGTAAACAAATAAATTCATATTATTATATTAGTAATTTATCTATTTTTATATCCTATGATTAATTTTAATTTTACCTATTCATTAATCAGGACAGAATTCATAGGAATATAGAATTAGAGCAAATCTATTTTAATAAAATAATATCACGAATATTTTTAATTGGCTCATTTCAGGATACGCAAATGCAAAGATTTATAAATGTGATAATGAAAAATGTCCAAGACCAGGATGTTACATATCCGGAGGTTCAAGCAAAGACGATTCATTTCCTTGTTTACGTCCAGTTTGTTCTGGACGATTTCAACTTGTACGTCATGTATCCTTCGTTGACTGTCCAGGACACGATATTCTTATGGCAACTATGTTGAACGGTGCTGCTGTCATGGATGCAGCTTTGCTCTTAATTGGTACATAGTCAAATTCTTTTATATTATCGTATCTGGAATGATAGTTATTTGAAATATTGAAATTAATAAGTATTTATTTTGTAGCCGGTAATGAGTCGTGTCCCCAGCCTCAAACATCAGAACATTTGGCTGCCATTGAAATTATGAAATTGAAACATATTGTAATTCTGCAAAATAAGATAGATTTAGTAAAGGAAGCACAAGCAAAGGAGCAGTATGAGCAAATTTTGAAATTCGTACAGGGTATTTTAATCTTGATAATAATTCTATAATGAATTTACACGAATTGTTATTAATATGCATGTATAATATTAAAAACATGATCTTTTCTCTAAATTAGGTACAGTAGCTGAAGGAGCGCCTGTAATACCAATTTCTGCACAACTCAAGTATAATATTGAAGTCTTGTGCGAATATATTACGAAAAAAATTCCAGTACCTTTAAGAGATTTCACTTCAGAACCGAGATTAATTGTAATTCGGTCATTTGACGTAAATAAACCTGGTTGTGAAGTAGATGATCTGAAAGGCGGCGTTGCTGGTGGAAGTATTTTAAGAGGAGTATTAAAAGTACGCTAAAAATACACTTTTGTTATTATGCTTACGTGAATGTAATTTTACGTACTTATTATTTCTCAGGTGGGTATGGAAATTGAAGTTCGTCCTGGCCTGGTTTCTAAAGACAGTGAAGGAAAACTGACCTGTCGACCCATATTTTCGCGGATAGTATCATTATTTGCTGAACAGAATGAACTTCAATTTGCTGTTCCAGGTGGTCTTATAGGTAAGTAAATAAGTAAGCAAATACCATAAAAGAGAAAAAAACAAATTGGACAAAATATAAATCATAAAAGAAACTTGGTAATATTTGAAAAATAAATTTTAAGGTGTCGGAACAAAAATCGAACCAACATTATGCCGTGCTGATCGTTTAGTGGGGCAAATTTTAGGAGCTGTAGGAGCTCTACCTAAAATATTTATCGAACTCGAAATATCGTATTATCTTCTTAAGCGATTGTTAGGTGTGAGAACTGAGGGTGATAAGAAAGGTGCAAGGGTAAATATATTGTGTGGAGATGTTATAATCAGTTTTTTTTAAGTATATTTTTATTGTAATTATAAAATATTTTTTTATAATAGGTACCAAAATTATCGAGAAATGAGGTGCTATTAGTAAATATTGGGTCATTAAGCACTGGAGGTCGTGTATTAGCCACTCGTGCTGATTTAGCTAAAATCAGCTTAACAAATCCTGTATGTACAGAAATTGACGAAAAAATTGCGTTGTCGCGTCGTGTTGAAAAACATTGGCGTTTGATTGGTTGGGGTCAAATTTGTGGCGGACAAACAATAGAACCAGTTATAGACCGAAAATAACTCCACGAATATCACGAGATAACAAAAATTTAATATAAAAAACAAATTGAAAATAATTTCTACAACGTAGTGTTGTTCGAAATGTTTATAATAAAGTACGAAGTACATATAATTTGTGTGTTATTTAATGCATTTTGCTTACTATTCTTATCCTGAACATAAGTAATATATAGAATCGATAGAAATGTTTTATAAAGCATTTTCCTTATCACAGATAAAAATTTATCTTTCAACAAATTTTTGGATGACATAAATAGATACTTGATAGTTCATCAAGTTTTTTTGTGTGAAACTATTCTTTATTTTACATAAAAATAAATAGAAAAGAATTAAATATTGCGTATGAAATATTTTATTTGAATTATGTTAGATTAGGTATAGATATAAATCCTGGTTGAATATATGAAATTGACATTGAAACACAGGCTAATAGTATTGGTGAAGTGTCTGCATCTTGCATTAAACGGTGCAATTCAATTGGTTGTATAAATGAATCATCTTGTCTGGAATAAAAAAAAACATTATTGTATAAGTTTTACAAAATAAATATAACTAATAAAAATAAATTACTTTATCACAACTACTCTGTAGAATGGAAGACCAGGATCTGCTTTTCTATAGTTTTGTGTATTGGAATAAATATTATATGATATTTTGTACTTATTCTTTTTTCTTCTTACAATTTTCTCGGATGCAGACTTAATTATTTTAAGTTTACTGAAGACTTCTTCAAGATTATTTGCATTCTTTAATCCAACCAGAGGAGTGCGTAATTGTCCAACTACTTGTACTTCATTACAATCTTCAATTCCCGTATCTTCATCATTGATAGTGATCGTTTTTACTTCGCGCCATTTAGTCTTTAATTCCGACCATGATGACGCTCCTGGCAGTATTTTAAATGAAGATTGATAAATTTCATCATTACAATTTGATGCCATATTTGTGTTTTTATGATAATTTCGTGGCCAATATCTCTGACAAGGTTCTGTAAGTAATACACTTCCAACTCTGCTACAATGTATTGATGTATTTTCCACGATTCTTTGATGACATAATCTTCTTAATGGAAAGAAATTTTGATGGAAATTATGATAAAACTGGTTTCGAGTAAAAGAATGCCTAGTCACATTGTTACTTATATTTGGCATTGTCAAATTGTTCATTGGCAAAGATGTGAATCTGTTTTGATGAATAGTAGCACTATGATTTTCAAAAGCAACAAATACATTTTGAAATGTAGTATTTCTATGATGCCAATATAGATTTTGGCTGTATGTATAAGGTGGTTTATTACTATATACATAGTTGGGATTAAAGTTCCCATGTTGTCTATGTTGCATGGAAAAATAATCTTGCATAAAAACATTGTGCGCATTTGTTGCTAAATTTTGATTAAATGAAGCAATGTTTGTATTTTTTCTAACGCTATTGTTGCTTATAGAGATATTATTGCACTCATACATATTTTGACTTTCATTACTTTTTGCATGTTCTAGGTTTTGACTAGATCGCAATCTTTTATCTGTTTGTTGTAATTTTTTTAATTTTGCACTTTCATAATGATAGATCGTTTTAACAGGTTTTATGCTATGTGGTATATATGCTCTTGAAACTTTTATTGTAATTGTGGATTGAAATGCAATGTTTGGAATTGAATCTAATAAATCTGCTCGTGTTATTGGTTTTGGTATCTCTTGAATTTCATCATCAGAAAGTTCTATTACCTAATTGAAGGAAGAATATAAAAGAGGGAGAAACGTTAATATTTTAATACTGTGAATATAACTATTATAAATATCATTATACGATACCTCATGTTTTGATTTCTTTAATTGTGAATTCTCTCTAGGTGGCGAAGATAATGTAGGGTTTCTTGAATTGCACTCAGAATTTTTATAATTAGAATCTAAAATATCAGTAGCTGATAATAGTTTATCTGTTCTTTTAGGTACTAATTTAACGTTGCGTTGTATGCGAGATGCTCGCCAATTTGCTGGTATATTGCTTCCTTTGGTACAATCATTCATATTATCTTTGACAATTTTAATACTTCCTAATAAAGTCTCATCTGATATAATTTCCACCTTAGAATTCCGTCTTTTTTTATTTTCATCTATATTTACAGTTTGCAAAGTAATATCCGATCTTTTCTCGCTTTTCATATCCTTTTCACATTCAACATTTGTAGATTGAGCTTCGATATTTTCTACTGCACAAAGAAGATCATTTACGATTTCAAAGACATTATTTGATATATCTTTATCTTCTGTTAGATCTTGAAAAATCCCTGTAGGAAAATTATTAATATTTGCATCAGTTCTTTTTGGACAACTAACAGATTTTCCACTCTGTATATCTGTATAATCTTTATCTTGTTGTTGAATATCAGTTCTCCAAAGGCCATTTTCTGGCTCAACAATAACTTTACGTTTTATATTAGAATTTTTATCACTTTTTGTCTTTTTTTCTGAATCATAAACAAAACGTTGTATGCGATAACCATATCGTACTAACTGGCTATAAACTCTATATTCCTCTAATGAGCATTCAACATTATCAATTAGAAGTTCATAAGCTTGTTGGATGGACAATGCTACACCATTCCATGTAAGTTCTAAACAATTCTAAAACAGAAAATGTTTTATATTTTCTCTACCATATCAGAAAACGATTTCTGCAAATACATTATTATTGTATTATAACATACAGCTTCTAGAAGAAACAATGCTTCTTCTGGTATTAAATACAAAGTGCCACTTTCCTCCAAACCAAAACTACTCCAATCTTGACCAGAGTATTTTGTTACTTTAGCTCTTTTCTGTTCAGGCAACCACTCTGCACTAGCTAACTGTGAAATACGATCTACTCTTTCTATAGCTATTAAATTTTTTCTAGTCATAATACCTTTTTCAATTTGCATATTTTGGAGCCAGGAATCATTTGGTTCAAATTGTTTCATTCCAGTTTTAGGAAGAGTTTTAACTGACTTTTCGTATTCATTCCATGCAATAAACTTCAAGCCTTTATTTTCTATCAGTTCTTCTGCCCTGAAAAATATTAATGTTTTAAATATATGATATTAATTTCATATGAAGGAAATAAATAAGAGGTATTGAAATATTTGTTATAAGATACTCACGTTAACATATTAACAGGTATTTCTGTTATTTCTTTTGCCATGATTTTCTGCAACTTCAAAACAATACTTATATTCAATCAGTCAGTCATATTCTTGGTAAAACTCATTATAATTTATTGCTTGTACATAGAATTATCAAATCTTCAAGTTATCCATAGAACCTCAAAATGGGAACCTTCATAAGCAATTCATTATTTAATATTTAAATTTAGAGACATATATATAAATACTGTTACTTAATATCAATTGTTATTATTCATTCTATTCATGCTTTTAAGTTAAAGTTTAGGAAGCGCATAACGAAACTTAAAATATGCCGGTAAGTTACATTTAATAAAATAAATAAATCATTGGCATATAATGAATTAAGTACATTTACGTAGTAACGAATAACAACACATACACACACACACACACAACGTAACTAAGTATATATACTATATATACTACGTAAATACAAAATATATATATGTATATATTGCTAGATTAGATTTCTAATCAAATTTCATCCTGTTTTTCTAAACGATTTATGTAAGGTTACAAAAAATAGGTATTTATATAGGTACTTACGTGTCACACATATGTAACTCTAAGTAGAAAGCAGCCTTTCCTATTGAGGAAGATATTACATTATCTCGTTATTATAGTAAAATTATTTCAATTTCAATTTTATTACGTTTCATTTTCTAATGTACTTATCTTCACTTTTTCTTAAATACGAAATTAGATTTGAATTGCATAGCTGTATAGTTACGTCGATTACGCTGTTAAGCATAGTTATCTTTACTTTTAATCCTTTCTTGCTATTGGATAACAATAAATGAATCAACGGAACTGTCCAATTATCGTAGAGTACCTAGTAGTTCCATTTCGAGATTAAAATCTCCGCTACATTTTATTGTAATATATCAATTAATTTAAATTCATATATTTATTATAATTGACGCGTGTGATAAAAACAAAATATCGGTATTCTAAAGCAAAGCGTAGTGTATTCTTTTGGAATTTCATAAATCAGATTTTTGCGGATCATCGATGGTAAGTCTAATGTTAATTCACACGGTGTGCCCACTCATTGTTAATGTGATAATGTGAAAGTAAATAATTGTGTGAATATGTATATAGTAACGCGTTTATGTTAGTTATCAAGCTGAGACAAGATACTTTGACACGTACAAATGATTGCAATTCGTTGCACGAACTTTTTGGGCGTTACAAAACAGTGCCTTATCGTGCGACATATGAAGTATTGATATCTTAAATTATGATCTTGTTATCGTATTATTTATTCGAAATTTATTGGCATGTATCTGTCAACTGTCAATTATAAAACGCGTTCAAATATTCTCTTCTTTATTACGTTTTAATGTTGTAAGTGAAATAAATTTGTAATCATAAAGTGCGCCGATTAACGTTTGTTTTGTGTAAAAATGTTGTCAATATAATCGAGATAGATATAAAATGCACAGTTTATAAAACGTCAGAATACTTGGTAACATGTTCATAGGAAATTTGAAAATTGTTAGATTCTTAATATGATTATTTTTCATTGTTGTTTATTATTTTTAGAACTAAAATTTATATTGATATTAGTAAAAATATTTAAACAATGTCCAATATAATTTTCCAAAGAAGTAGTACAGTATATATCTATTATAAAAATTTTATATTTTATTCTAGACAATTAGAAAAATGCTATGGCGTCCTCAGGATCATATAATGGGGATGCAGAGACAGAGAGTGATAAGTTTGAAGGTTCTAAAATTGATCGACATGGTTTCCTTCAAGATTCCAATTGTAGCTCTGACAGGTAATATAATAATTATATATTTATGTAACTGTTATGATGGTAAAATATACATTTATATACTAATATTTATGTGTAAAATACTAGCCTTGTTAAACAAGGATTACCACCAGAGGTAATGCTTAGAAGGGAACGAAAATGGATACAGATGTTAAACAATTGGAGTTATTTCATGAATACAAATTATCGTAAAGTTAGAGAAAGATGTAGGAAGGGTATTCCACCTTCAGTAAGACTTCGTGCATGGCTAAATCTTTGCGGGGGTCAATTGCTAATGGATACAAACCCAAATTTATTTGAAGAGTTGGTGGAGCGATCTGGTGATCCGAAGTATATAGATGATATCAAAAAAGATCTTCATCGTCAATTTCCACATCATATAATGTTTATTGGAGAAGCTCCTGGACAGGAAGAACTGTTCAAAGTATTGAAAGCTTATTCTATTTTAAATAGTAAAGTTGGTTATTGTCAAGCTCAAGCACCTATTGCTGCATTTTTACTGATGCATATGCCAGCAGTACAAGCATTTTGGTGCCTTGTTGCAATATGTGACAAGTATTTAATTGGATATTATAGTCAAGGAATGGAAACGTTATTACGTGATGGAGATATTTTATTTGCTCTTTTGAAAAGAGTGTCTCCCATTGCTTACAAACATTTGGTTAGTATTAATTAATTAAAATCCGCATGTAAATGAGAATTAATTATTGCTGTTAATTTCTCAGAAAAAACAAAAGATGGAACCAATCCTATATATGACCGAATGGTTCTTATGTGTTTATACGCGAACACTGCCATGGGAAAGTATTCTACGAGTGTGGGATATGTTCCTTTGTGAAGGTGTTAAAATTATTTTTAAAGTTGGACTAGTTTTGTTAAAAGGCAGCTTAGGACGCACATCTCTTACTAAGCGCTGTCCGACAGTTTATGAAACGCTTCAAGTATTAAGAAATCCTCCTCAGCATATTATGGAAGAAGAAGCTTTAGTTTATCAGGTAGGATACTTGATTTTCGTGTCTCGTTTCTTGCAAACAAGTACATTTTGTTAAATAAATGCAATATCGCAGATTCGAAAATTAAATCTAACCGAAGAAGATTTCGAATACGAACATCAACGTCAAGTATTAAAACGGAAAGCTGCAGAGCAAGCATCTCTTTCCACTGCCAATCGGACAGACTGATTACAAAAGAATAGATAGCATGTAAAGTGAATAATGAGCTTACAGGTATTATTCCAAAGTGTGCCTTCCTTTATATACTTCATATTGTACAGGTCGTAAAATATAAGCAAGTATAGTTTTACAAGACATAGAAGTACATGTAGCAAAGTTTGAAAAGTACCTAACTTCTTTATTATAAATTTAGATAGTTCTTGAATGTAATCACAGATACATATACATTCCCCAAATAGATCACAGAAAATGATTTATCCTTATTTTCTCTATCATAACTAAAATTATAAAAATACACAATGCACAATACTTGTAGATGTTTATAGTATCGTTTAATGTTGTATTATTTGGAGCATATCTCTAGTTGTACAATTTCATACAATTTTATTAATACATATTTATGTACAAAAAAAGAATTGTAAAACATTACATTTTTTAAAGAACAAAATTTAGAAATACTATATACTGTTATCAAATAAGAATTGTTTTGTTTAGCTCACTGTTGTTTTTGTTAAAATTTATCTAACTATAGTGACAAATGATGTAATTAAATAGATGTTATGAATATATTTTGACAAATTATCTAATTTTATTTCGGCCTTACATCAGCCTTATACATTTTAATCCAAGTTATAATCTATAAAATCGCTTACATTTTTTTTCCCTATGTTAATTATAAAATTTACCTAGGTATATACATTATTTATCTCGTTATATTATAAACTAGCTAATAGTATTTACATGATGATCTCTATATTTCTCCAACAAATTATAACGGTCAATGGCGTTCGTAACTATGTTCGTTAGATAAAAGAAATCATCTTGAATACTTCGCGCTGGAAATATATCGAGTTGAGTAATCTTTGGCAAGAATAAAACACTCATCATGAATACAATTGCCATAGTGACAAAAGTACTTATGGCTACAAAGATAGGATTTGATAACTGCGTTTGAGTAGTTTGTGCAGCTTCCGTCTTGTCATATGCATGGGCAGGCTACAAAAAATGACAGGAACGTAATAATGAGAAGATTAAAATAATAATTTTCATTTCTTTTTTTTTTGAATTAAACGAATTTTCTTCAATTTCAAATTAGAATATGTACTTACAATCGTTTTATAACCGCGATCTTTTTTAAATTCTGACATAAAAGTTTTTAGCGGAAAGAAGTAATATTGATAGAGAGGCTGCTTAATCGGAAATTCCACGTGAGTTTGTGTAATCTGAGGTACCTCGCCGGAAGAGAGTGCATTGGTTAATGAAGACAAACTGATCGTCGATCCCTTTTCTAATGCGCTTTTATACATGGCCGCCAATTCTGCCCTTGTAAATCCAAGTACTTCTGGATCTTTTACTTTGGTAACGATTGGAATGTGAGGCTGAAAAATCAGAGGTAATTTCTTAATAGCTCTTTTTGGAACTCTTTAGATATATAACAAATTATATGAAACAAAAATAATAAAATATTTATTTAAAATGTATGAATAAAAATGTCATTTATTTACCTCGTGATATTGTGAAAAACTTAAATCAGTTGGATGTAAATCAACCTTTTCATTAAGTATAGTATTATGATGTTGGAAGCTATGGTTTTGGTATTTTTGCGTATTTCGCTGTGTATTCATATTAATCTTTTGAACCTGATAATTTTGTCGATCTTTGTTCATATAGATTACATTTTTATAACCGTTATTTGACGACATTTTGTCATAAATGTTAGTAGGGGAGGGAACATTGAATTCTTGAAGTTGGAGCATCACCTTTTGAAGATATTCTCCGCTTGATTCACCGTTCATTCTAACGTTGCTAATAGAGTTTAAAAATACTAAAACAAGATAAATTAACTTCATCCTTTTCGATGTATTCATTTGACGTATAAATATATAATTTTTTTTTATTCTATATGAAACATATCTGTTGATTAACTATAGAAGTGTTTTTCTTTGCTAATCATTTTTCCATATTTTTATAGCGAGATATTTTCAATTATCGATAAGATTTAATTAAAACAGAATAACATACATTTTTACTGGTATCACATTGGTTCTATAATAATTAATGATCTTCACGTTATTGTTGTAATATTAATTTTCTGCTTAGCGAGCTATGTCGCGTACTACTACTAATAAGTACCTTATTATCGTAACTTCACCAGCAATTAATCGCCAGCGATTCGTTACTCTCTTGTGTTCATTGAATTTCCGATTACACAATGATTTTTCCTTTTTTAGGTTCACGCTCGTAATGGAAATACCATGTTACGGATGTGCGTAACAAACACTCGCGGCCAGTATGTTCGCAATTGTACTAGCAGGGATGGACTACGTGAATATCCTCGGCCAACTCGTTCCCCACCAGGTATTCGAGGAATTCATGGTTGTACGTATCAGAACATCCATTAAGAGATTTACAAACTTGCTGTATGTTAAATGCATATTTAAAGTTAACATCTTTTTCGGTGGGTTTCCGGTTATTGGGTTATGATCAATTCTGCGATTATTGATGTAGTTTTAAGCAATGATTATATTTATATAATCTTATTTCTGAGAAACATAAAAATATTTATAATTAATAATTTATATTACATTTTATCTACTTTTTTAAAAATACATACTTAGAAATATAATAAATAGAAGTTAATGAGATATCATTTTTACTAAATAATTCTTTTTAATTAATAAACTTTTAATTAATAAACTATTGGCATAGGTACAATTATCCAATTACCTACTACTACAATGCAAAGTAATAGAAAATTTTATCGGTGTAGAAATATAAGGATGATGTTTGAAATATGTTCTATTATACTGCCACGAAACATTTTATTCTTTTTAGATTGGTGATTCCATAGACATGCGATAGAATATAACGGATGTGCTCGAAACCACATACGTATTTGACGAATACCCCATGATCAAGTTTGCGAATACACATGTACGTAATACTTTGGAGATTTCAACGTGTGTTTCACAATATCATCTTACCGCTCGTTTCGTATTCTTATCGGTTTGTCCATGCTTGTGCAGATATTGGGCAACACGAGTGATTATTAAATGACTCGTAAGAAAAATAGGAACAGTACAGTAAACCAGTTCAGAGGAAACAAGCGACAAGATTAAGTGCAATCGTGATCTAGAGTCTTTTGCTTTTTGACGCAGATCGTAGGATGCCATCAAGGTAAATGAAATTAGATTATAATCGAAATGTTGTGCCAGAAAACTGGTTTTCTTTTGTTCTACTAACTACGTAAGATTGTTTCATTCTGTAGTTCGTTAAAAGGAAACTTGCATGGATGCCTGAACACAGGCAAAAGGAAGAATCGTATATATAATACATATATATCTCCTTAGTTATGATAATACTTTCTATTTTAAGCGAGAGACAATTAGTATGTCGGTATTAGCATTTTAATTGTGAAAGTTGTTTCAATATTTGATTTATTCTAAAATCGCCATATGAGATGGTAATAATGTATATGGGACAATACGATAGTAATTTCCTAGAAGATATAGTTTATAACATCCTGCTGGTATAACATCTATGTCGTGATTATAATTGTCATTAGTTTATTATGCAAATCATAGTGTAAGTTCTCGATGTAGACCGTGTACAATAAACGATGAAGGAATTGCGGTTCACTGAGTGGACCTGCGAGGAGCCGTTAGATGGTAACCAATGATTTTCTTTAATTATATTCGTCCAGCGTAATTACTCGTCTAGATTACAATACTGATATTTCCCACTTTCTACATTATATACTTTTCGTTACAAAATTAAATTGCTCTAATTTCCTATAATGATAAATATCGATAATATTACAATAAAAACGATTAAATAGTTATGTATACCAATACTAATGATATTTGTAGCTTAAAATTTACATAACGGTACATTAACTCGTGGAATTGAAAATTACTAGATCCGCGAATAGATAGAAAGTAACAATTAAATATTATATACGCATACATTCAGAATGAAATTTGATTTTGTGAGTTTATAAACTACATGAAGGAATTTATATAAAAGTAGTTTTAGATTTTCGTTAGACGAATGTTAAAAGAATGTACCGTAATGTTTCGTGTCCTGTTATGTTAGTAAAAGAAGAGGGAGGGAAGGAAAACGAAAATTGCTCGTATAGTTCGTTATTGTGTCATGTATTTCCTTTCACATTGAGTGCACCGTTACCGATATCGCTTTACAATTTTTTTTTCTTTTCATACAAAAAGATGATTCGATAATCAGCGCCGTTACATCATTTTTGTCGTTCGTCAATTATCTTCGCACGAGATCGGCGAACGATCAATTGTCGTTACACGTATTTCATATATATATATATATATATATATATAAAGATATATATATATATATATATATATCTTTATCTTTAGCATAACCTCCCTCTTATAAAGTGAATATCATACAAAATCTAAGGCTATACGTAATTTAACTTTTAATCCTCCATTACATACAAACATAATGCACTAATACAATACGCGGATGAATTTCAATTTTATTTCTCTTACACGGTTTCATTTACAAAAAAAAAAGATTCTACTTATTATGGGTTAACGAACCGGATTGGAGACGACGGTGGTAGGCCCTCTTTTTAGAGCGTTTACATTTTTCTTTACGAAATATACGAAGCACAGAAACTATTCTTTTCTTTTGAATTAGACCTGGTGCAGACGAGCCACTGCGGTGTCATTGCGATTACGCAGCAGTGTACAAGGTTATTGTTGCGATTCAATTCTATATATATATATATTTTTAATAATGCAATGCACATAGGCGTGCGTTCCCGCTATTAATTCTTTCATTTCTAACGTTGGCTGTAATCAGCATCCATGCGAGGACCTGTGGATACGAATGCCGACCATAGTTGGCGCGCATGTAATAAACCATACTAGCGCCGATTATAGTAATGATTTATTCGGTAACAATTATGTTACGTTCTGTAGTTATTGTTTTGATTCCATGTTTGATTACGTATTAAAAATATGGTTCTTTCGGAATAATTCAGAAGCAATCCGTTAATGGTATATATATGTTAATTTCTTCAATGTTGAAAGTTACAGTTTTATTTATCGCTTTTTTTCTATGCAAAAATGAATATTCGCGGCGCGCGTTCCTCTACTATAGAGGAACCATATTCGCAGTTATGTGGATTGTAAAGACAGGGTTAAAGATGTAATGTTATTGAGAATCGCACACACAGTTACCGCTAAGAAATCTCAACAATATTGAGTAGCTTATTTGCACGTGGTCTTACACCCGTCAATTATAGACGGAATGTCGATTGCCGCTAAATCGACTTGAACTTTGAAACGTAGTTTGTTCACGTGCGCGCGCAGTTACTACGCACGTCAGTTCCGGCTGTTCAGCACCGTTCGATATCGAACACGAAAATTTAAAGAGCCGTTCGTGTATTATAATTTCTGATATTTGACGATGAACTTAACCGTGGTTAGTTGAAAATATGCCTTAAAATGATACGTTATATACAGAACGAAAGTATACTATTACAAAAGATTAGTGCCCAAGTTGATTGAAAGTGATACTCGATAAAGATTTACGTTTTTTTTTTCAGAATCACGGTATACGATTCTATGATAAAAGACCATTTTTTGAAAAGATCTGGTTTCAGCGTCGTTCGCACATTGAATTCAGATCACGAATTGATTAATTAATAATTTGCATTGATTTCTGAGAATTGTTTGTGCGATTATTATAAACAACGGTGGAGATTGTATCGCTAGTAATTTCGCTAAAAATAGGCCGAGATAGGTTTTTTCTCCTTCTTTTCTTGCTTTTATCCTTATCGTTTAAATTGAGTATCGGTATACAAAAAGTTGTAAATGTAATTTTATAGTAGGCTTAGATTAACATAAAGAAAGACATGTACATATCGAATGTACATTACAGATCGCTCTAAGAATTAATTGCTAGTCGTGTAAATAGATGAACATAAATGTACGCTATACTGTATACTAAAAATGAAACAACGACGATTCTTAGCACATCTTTACGTACACAATTCGAGCGGAAACTTATATATATGTATTTGTACATGGCAGCACGATATTGTTAAACGAACGTCGCACGTATACTTATCCTTAATTATCAGAATCCTCTACTTGACGGTACAGTCATTGAATAAATAAAAATTACAGAGTTCGATATAAGCTACGCATCGGAGAAAATCAAATTTAACAATATGTCTATACATGTCGCTAATGAATTAGATCGTGTAAAATATTTTATTGCTATGTTTACAGAATAAGCAGTACCTCGTTAAAATCTCGACGCAAGGGTAGCGACGATAATACCTAATTATAAAGAATACTTTTGATAATACTTTTTTGTATTATCTGTCTAGAATAAAATAATCAGAAATATAAAACGAAGTATACATATATAGGGTGATGTGTCTTGATCCATTAATGAATACATATTGGACAAAATCATTAATTCGACGTATGTATATTTTTTAAATACCCTATATATATAAGCTTAATACTCAGATGTAACGTCTTTTTGCTTCGAGTATTACATAGTTTCGAAAAAATCACTACGCAGTTTTTGTAATTTCAGCAGCTATTTACAATGAAAGATCATTCCATACACATCGTGTCGGACCATTAGCTGTAAGATACCGATATTTTTACATGATGCAGATATTTGAACGCAAGTTGAACTGATGCTACATCGAATGATTGTATAAAAAAAAAAAGAATCAGTAATTTCTATTTAATTAGGATCCATCGCCTTGTTTCGTGGCATCTAGATTATCCGCAAAACGTGTAACATTTTAATTCTCAGATTACTTTCATCTTAACAGCGAGTCAGTAAAAAGTATTTAAAAATATTCAAATATGTATATCCGTATCAAATGTAAAATGTCCTCAGAAGTTCACTGGAAAATTAGATAAAAGTAACTCGAAATTACAAGTTATAAAAGTACAAGATTGATGCTATAGAAACTAATTTCTATTGCCAGTTATACAAAAAGGATTGTGATTCATCACATCTTAAACTCATCAGTCACATAGAATATCACAGGAACGTTAGTAGGTGCCATTGGATTTATGTATATCAAATAGATAGTACATTGCTCGTGCACGTATTAAGAAAGTATAAAGATGTATAGAAAAAAAAAACAAATCTTAAAGTCATCCTGTTTCAATTTAAAATCCAAAGTCTGTCAGTATACCCTTGTTACTAAGGCAATACTTTGCCGGTACATTGCATATTTAAGAAGCTTTCTCAATGTACTTTAGTGAATCGTCAAACACAAGCAATGAATAAATCACAATGAAAGAATGAAGTATAAGCATAGAAAATGCCCTTGTCAATTATCTTACTTGGTATCATTGCAAATTTCAATTTATGTATCAAAATTGTAAAAAAGCTTTTGCTTCAAGCACTTTGATCTCCAAGCAAAATAGATTTTTTTTATTGTGCTTTGTAAAAGTCTTCTCCCTTCCTTTTAATTGTAATAAGCTTGTGCTGCTACAATTGACATCTGTGCTATAATAGCAACAGAAAAATTTCAAATTCGTTTGCATCGAATCAAAGGTATTTCCTTCAAAGAAGTAAGCTCCTTTGGTAAACGATTTTATTTTAATTCCAATATTTTAAAGATATTTGTCAAATGCAGCACAATCATATTCACAATATATCATACTTCATTGCTATGGCAATAGCACAATGTACAAAGATCTACGCTAGCTGATTCGAGTACTATTACTTAACACAGTTATTTCATTCGGATAATAGAGTGAATTTATCATGAATGGCATCTTTAACGCGTAAGTTGACACATAGTTGGTCAATCACCTTTGTCTGGACACAGGAGAATATTTAATATATATCCTACATGAATTATATATTATCCACAAAAAAGACCGCCGTCTCCTCTTTTTCTTACACGTACTGCCTAATCATACCAACAGACCTCACGCACACGTTCCTATAGGGCACGGTGTATCATTAATCGCGCTACATGTTCCTAGCCAATTACATAGAGCCATTTACTTCGAGATGAATTAAAGTTAATATCAGATCGATAACCAATTTAACTCCAATCGACCGCATTTAGTTTGATTTAAATAAAGAACTAACATATCAACACACAGCCTGATGTAATTAATAATGCGCGTCATTATCAAGATATACCTTTTGAGAGAAAATGGCAAGCTGTACAGCTGCCGTTAACTTTAACTTATATCTAAGGTATATCTGTATTATAATACATTGCATTTTTTTTATGCGCATTTTACAAAATAAGAAGTTAAAAAATTGTAATACACTTGCTATTTGGCCGAAACATATCTTTTTTTTTCTTATTGGACTGTATCAATAACTTTGTTATGATAAAAATAAAAAATTGTATACATTAATTTACAACAATGCTTTTAATGCTTCTAATTCATACACTGGCTGTAAAAATGTCGATGTTTTTTTTACATATGAGGTGAAAATATGTAATAAGAACATACATGTAACTAATTACGAAATTGTCATTACAATTTTGCAATTATATATTGTATCAAATATTAACAATGTTATTACTGTTATTACTGTCCTAAATTACGCATTTTCGCGTGCACGTAAAGTGCGTTTCAGTTTTATGCAATAAAAGTTGAAAACAACCGCTAGTTCTGCGCAAAATTCTTATTAAATAATAGAAACGCAATTAATCATTATATATATATTATATATATGTATAATATATAATATATAATATATTATATATATATATTATATATGTATAATATATATATATATTATATATATATGTATTATATATATATATATATATATATATGTCGCAGATCTTATAAATATCCTATAAATAAATGACGTATATGAACATTACTTATTT
This sequence comes from Bombus soroeensis, assembly GCA_014737365.1. NCBI lineage: Eukaryota > Metazoa > Arthropoda > Insecta > Hymenoptera > Apidae > Bombus > Bombus soroeensis. The sequence goes on from JACXIL010000230.1 coordinate 40,910, forward strand.
TCTCACTGATATTAAAGTAATATAAATTAAAAGAGATATATTCATTACAAATGAGACACTGTGCTTGTAAATTTTACATTAAAAAATATCAAAAGTCCATGAGATTATATTTTTACATGCATATTGTGCGTGTCGATTTGCCTTTAAAAAAAATCTTATATTTCAATATGAAAATCATTCTAAACTACAACTACTATACAAAATGTTTAAGAATTTCCACCATACAATATTCTTTTTGCACTGACCAAAAAAGGCATGTATAAAATCTATGCAAATTAAGGAGTATTGAGTTGTTAAACAAAGTAAAAGTTAATGATAAGATAATGAAGGTTACAAAAGTGTAAATATTCAGGTAGTGTAAAAATCCCCTCATTTATAAAGTATATATAAACTATTGATGTAAACATGTATATAAATAACACATACAAAATAGTATAAAATATTTTTAAATATTTTATATTTTAGAACTCCAATTATTCATCCAATACCATGCCTAATCAAATGATTTGTAATCAATTAATTACATAAAATTCACGGGAAAAAGACAAATATCATTAATGATGTTACATTGTGTAAAAAATGGAACTAGGTGGAAATTCGTAGGCACTTTGCACCTTCGTAAATACTCCTATGCATAAGTCTGTCATGAGTATAAAAACAAATACGTCACACCGTTTGTTAATGCAATAAAGCAACAGTAGTGATTCTAATTCCAGATGGAACATAATCGTCTCTTAGATCAATTACAACATAATCGAAGCGCAAACTAGCAACTAATTGCTTCTCAGTTAATGAATAGGTTATACACACATATACATCGAGTAGGGACGTGCATCGTATGCACGCGAATGGAATGAAACTGACACGAAGGAAAGGAAAGAAAAATAAATCCTGCCGATCGATGCGATGTAAATCAAGAATTTAAAATGTGATTGTCCCCTGCCATAAATGAATGGCTTAGCAGCGCACGTGTCGGAGTTAAAAACTTGACTAGAAAAGAACGAGCGTGCGAAGAAATAACATATAGTGCATAATTTCGCAATTTTTTCACTTCAATGATTCCATTTTTTTTTCTTTCCTTATTTATAGTAATCTCATCGACCTGTTTTTATATTTAGCATTATCCACTGTGAGGTAGAACACTAGCAGCTATAGGTAGTTCCTGTTGTTAATATAAAAATTCAATTTTATTTCGGTATAATGTTTTTCCGATGATCTTATTTTTTAATTAATTATGAATTAAAAGGACCCTCTCAGATTAGATTCGTTTCACAGTCATTCGAGTAATTTAATTAATAAATTTTCTTTAGATACATAAAAACTACCTATGTCTTTAGTATTCTCAAGTAAAAACCTAACTCCTATTGTGCCGCGTAAGCCCTCCAATTATGCGTAACACTTCGTCGGTGACTTACAAAGCACATTTGCGGACATGCCACACACACAGATATATTCCTAATTATTTCGTGTATGAAAAAGTAAAAAATGATTCTTCTCCTCGTGTTACAATTCACAGCAATTTTGCATGCCGTTCTTCGCGAATTTCGAACTGAATAAGAAGATCAGTCTTTATTTAGAAGAAAAATTAGCGTACGCACGTTTTATATCGTATATAACTCCTATGTTACAAATAATCCTGCACTAATAAACACACATTGCGTGCGTAGTATCATTAATAATCGTAAATTGTAAGGTAGATCAAATTAGTGTTTGATCTTTCCTTGCCATCGAACGGTAGAATAACAATGCATGCCAGCAAAAACGTTTGGAAGAATACAAACCAGTTCTTAATTCAGCTTTAATCCATATAAACTATGCCATCTATATGTGATCGTGTATGAAAAGGAATATACACATATCTATAATATAACGCGCTAAAAAAACATAAAAGTTATGTTTAAGATATACATAGAAGTTTTTTATTTTTCGTGAAACATAATTTTAATATTGTAATGTATTTTGCATTTCACATTGAGCTTGAACATTCTAAACGCACGATCAAATATTAGATTGGTAAGTTATATGGTCCACTTGTCAGAATATTCGTACGTCTTATAAATATGCTTAGTTCTTTCATCAGTCCACCAAATAGTCGTATTTGTTAATAAAAACGCACTTACTTTGTTGCGTCAATGCTTTCCTCGTATCCCATTTTCAATCACAAAAATGTTAACTGTTACACTATTTCAGGTTTTTCTTTCTAGATTCCATCAATAAAAATAAATTATTGAAATTGGTTCACAACGTTGTCAAGAACGTGATACCACGAGCGTTTTCACTGTATTACACTTTTTAACGATTAACCAATAATTGGTTAATTTTATTTCTGAATCGTATCAAACCAATCATATGTTTAGTTTAATCCTATGAATTTTTCAATGTGAAATGTTTGCTGCTTACTTCTTGTAGTACGAATAAATGTCTAATACACATAATTCGATAGTCTGTGCATAAAATATGAAAATTGTCAAAGATCGATAGTTGCTTATGCTTATGCATATTTCAGTCTAACTTCATGATGTATTTGTTTCACCAATATATTAGTAATTTCTTTGGTTGGCCCAATATACGTTTCTTTGAGCATTCGTACATTTTCAAACATTTTTTGTACGTGAATTGTCTTTATGCACATATTCACCGAACATTACCGAGATGTTCCATTGTTACATTCCGTGGTATTAAGAAGCTGGTTCGTCGTCGGCCAAATTATGAAGATCTGAATAATTCACGATAGCACGATGTAGAAATTCGTATTGTGCCTGAAAATGTCAATATATGCATTAATATAAAGTATTTCTTATATATTAAAACAAATAATTGTTTAATATTAAATTCAAATTACGTACAAAAGTGCTAATCATGCCGTGTCTTTGCGATCGTAACTTCTTCGTCGTTGTAAATATATCTACGCGTTTTTCAGTCCTTAGTTGTTGAACCAATATACTAAGAGCGACGAACATAGAACTCCTATCGGATCCATAACTGCAGTGTACGACTAGCGAGCCGCTTGATTCTGTGTCATTTGTAAGTGTTTGGTTTACGAGTTCAATGAGACCACGAGTTACTTCAGGTACTTCTCCCTCTACCGTTGGCCATCCATGATATTGGTATTGTGTTACAACAACGCTTTCGTCAGTTTTAGTGTTAGAAACACAGAATTCACGGCGAGTGTAATATGGACAGCTCTCGCTTTGAATATATCTAACTCTTATGTGATCGTATGCTGCATCGTCATCAGGCCAATAACGTGGACATTTTCGTGGGCCTTCATTTAACTGAAATAAATGTTTATATTATAATCTGTATAATATTCTAAAAGAGCATATCTGACATATGGCTTTATGCAATATATGTACTTATGAAAGAAGTCGGAGACACAACAATATTTTTCGTCCAACTGTATTTATTATGTATAAAATATAAGTTGCGTACCACGTATGATATTTACGCAAGGAGTTTGAAGCTTTTAAGAATTTATAAAAACATACAGCAATTAGAAAAAAGAAGAAAGAGTGCTTACATCGGATAACATTACTATCGTAGAGATGCATTGTTCTGAAATCATTCGCCAAAAGTCTGCTATCGTAGTGTCCAACGGATCTTGGGTGATAACAAACGACTCGGAATTGTCATAGCCTTCAATAAATGATGCATTTATATACGTCGAATGTTCTCTACCTGGTACGGGTGTAAGAATTACTCGATTTCTGTCATATGGTATTATCAATTCACTTCTATTCTTGCTCTTATTTTCTTCTCCTCCACCAACAGAAAATGATTTTCTGTCTTCTAATACAGAATTGATTTTCTACAAGTAACAAAAGCAAAATAAATAACTTTTATCGACTAATATAATTTTGTCATGTAAATCCAAGTTTTTTACTTACATCATACTCTTCCTCCATTCTACATTTTTCTTTACCGTTATCTCGTTGTCTTAATCTTGTAACTGTAGTTTTAAGCTGAGATGCTGGAATTTCCGTATCCCCGTATTGTGCCATTTCCATTAATGCACGATAAGTGAAAATATACTGTTTTAACGATTGCACTAAAAAGTTTCTTTGATGTCTTAGATCACATACTGTATTGAAAATCGAAACTTGACCTTCTTCTGCAAGTTGTTGCAGCAAAGAATCTAATGCGACTAATGTTCCTGTTCGTCCGACACCTGCACTGCAATGTACCAATATCGGCCCCTTTTCCAGCGAATAAGCTTCATTCACTCTTTTGATAAACCTCAGTATCGCATGAGGATGCTCTGGTGCCATAAAGTCTTTCCAAACTAAGAAATGATACTGAACGATGGTGCGTGCATCTCGTTCTCCTAATCGTGTCATTTTTAATTCACGAACAACGTAATCTGAATAAGCCCTTTCTCGAACATGTTCAACAGTGATGTCGCCAAAATTTTTAGTTTCACCTTTGTCTGGCCAGTATTTTGCGCATTTCGTTTTTGAGTACTCTTCGAGATTCGTTAACATAAGTATCAGCTCAAGATGTTGCTCCCAAATCATTCTCCAATAATCGCAAACGGTATTTTCCATTGGACCTTGAGCGCATATAAATTTTTTACGTTCTTTATATCCTAACACAAAGTTCGCATTTATGTAATCAGATCCGCAAATTCCATCCATTTGTGCGAGTCTTACTCTGGTCTGATCGTAACACTTTATATCTGGATAACGATTTTTGTATAGATTTTCACGTGCCTCCGAAGCTCTTGTTGTACGATCTGTGAATCTATCAGGTAGCAATTCGAATTCGTGTTGAAAACCATAATCAGAATCCCGATGTCGTTCGAGATATGCCTGGAGCAGTTCACCTTTAGGAATGGGAGGCATGTCTGGAGGGCTTGCTGCTACCAATTGATGTCTACCTCTAAGACTCCTGCATAAATGCCTATCAAGATAAAAATATTCATTAAATTTTAAGCTCACATTTTTTTCTAGTAAAAATATATAATGGCTATAATTATAAAATATTCTTTTACCTGAAACTATTTCTCAAAGTTATAATTTCTTCTCCTCTCTGTTGAGCACGCTTTGTATATCTGTGCAATACACAAAGTGCAATAAGAAGAATGATGATGATCAGTATAAGAGCAATGGAAATTTGCAGAATTACGCTGAGTGTGGTCACTTCCGCTGACACCACGGCTACGGGATCTAACCCTCCATAAAGAGGATTAAAGTAATTACTATAGGCTGGTAAAAGCTGATCTTGATTTCCAAATACTATAAGAAAGTATATTATTATAAATCATTTTAAGTGTAAAATATGTAAGCTTATTTATACATATATTAGTCGTACCAATAACTTCGATAAAACCCGTGTAGTTTGAGTTTTCATCTAAGAAACCATCTTGTGCAGTAAATGATGGTAGTTCAGAAGATACATCATTACCCTTTGTTTTCTGGGTAGCCATATTTTCTCTTTTTCTTCTTTCTACAGTCTCTGTATGATTATTATCTATTAGATTTGCAATGGTTGTTTCGATCTTTTGAGTAGTAGCTGACGATGTTGTTGGAGCGGGAGTTGTAGTCCATGTTACGGGCGTTGTAGTAGTGGCAGGTGTTGTATTAAGTGCTGAGATGGTCGTTGAAACTTCGGGAACAAAATGTAATACTGGTGGAGCGGCTTTTGGCCTAAGTCCAATACATTTGTTGCACATGCTACTACTGTTGAATGATTCGCCATCGCCAAGAAAAATCTCCGGTACCAATCGATCACTATCGAATGTTTCGGCAACGTAAGCACCACCGGAGGGTGAATTATGGGCATATTGATAGGAATACACATTAATTTCTTCAGGTGGTGGTAAATCAGTGACGCTCTTTCGTGGTGCTAATTTTACTAAATAAACTCTATAACAACATATAGGACCATTTCTTTCTGTGATACGCGGAAGATATAACTTAAACAATTGTTTACCCTGATTCTCGATTTTTCGCCACGATCGCATGTTTAAGCTATCTCTATCTGGTATGGTAATTGGCGTGGTACAGTTACCGACAGCGTCTTTTCCTGGTGTACGAGATCTAGTTACACCGTTCACACGAACTGTGTAATTAGTATTAGCCGGTATTTGATTAAAATGCGTGCTATTTTTTTTAACACTCCAATTCTGTGGTCCCCAAGTATCAATATCTAAACGACCCATACCATTTTTAAATCTGGCGATGCCGATTAATTGTATATTATAACGAGTAATAACGCCATTAGATTTCTCTGGATGATCCCATGTAATAGAAATAAAACTGGAGCTACTTATATTATCGAATCGACAATTAACAGATAAATTCTGCGGAGGGCTGGCCACTAAAATTAAGATTATATGATTAATTTTAAATTTTTAAAGTTTAGAAAATACCGAGTTTGCAAATTCAATAATATCTTACCTCCATCTAAAGTAGTACCATTCACTTCAATACTCCAGTTTCCACATTCCTTTGTATATTCACTACACGCGGCAATTTTAAACTTATACGTTGTATCGGGATCGAGATCGACAAATGCGTAGACAGTAAATGGTTGCGCTGGATATACTGCTTCTCTTTTCTGATCTCCATGTGTAACCATTAAATTATAATAATGAACGTGTTCTTTTAAATCCGGTGGCGGTACTGTCCATCCTATTGTAATAGAATTTTCAGTAACTCCGTTAACGGAAACTTTTGGCACAAATATAGGATCTGTAATAAATTAAATTGTTCTATTATTTTATAATTCGGGAAACGAAGATACACGATCAGGATTATTCCTTATTTCAATACCTTTTTCAAGTGTAGTAATCCAACGTGGATCAAGTTGTACGTGTGATGTACCCACGGTATTTGTAGCGCTAATTCCAATCTGATACGCTGTACCACTTTCAAAACCTTTTAAAACATAACTCGAATTACCACCTCCAATTTGTTTAGAATAATATTGATATTGATTAGTTCCGTTTTTCATATGTTGAATAACATATTCTTTAATCGGTTCGTTGCCATCATTTACAGTCCAATTTAAGAATATACTTCCAGCACCAACAGCTTTCATAAAGTCGATGCTCACTTTCGGTACATCAATCACAAAGAGATGTCTATAAGCGCTAATTTCGCCGCTGTAATCGCGTGCTTTACAAATATACGTTCCGTTATCTTTCCGAGTTAAGCTCTCAAATTCTAAAGTGAGTAGAGTGAGAGTTTCGTTTATTTGCGTGATAGTGGTGAAATCCTTCCAGTGGTCGGTACTTTCTGAATCATTCCCTTTTAACCAAGTAAATTGAGATAGCGGATAACCATGCATGAGGCATGTCAAGTTAGCTGATTCCATCACTTTTGCCCTAATATCTTCCCCAGCTGTTATTCTACCTGGTTCTAAAATGAAAATAATTTGTAATTACAAATATGACCAATAGTATATAAACATAAATCTTGCAAATTATATTTTATATTAATAAATAAATTATAGTTAATTAATAATTGATATTTACCAATAACTCTAATATGAACATCCTTTTTTAACAATTCTCCATCTGCAGTTTGTGCCATACACTTATAGTCTCCTGTGTCATTTCTACTAGCCTGTTTAATATCCAAACGTCCTCCAGAATCAAAATCTTTAATAGTGGTGAGATTCTTTCCATTGCTGGTCCACCATATTTGACCAGGTACATTGAGTTTACATATAAGTGATGGAGTACTACCAGCCTCTATACCTTCTAAATCTTGAGATGCTGTAATTTCTAACACTGCTGGATTCTCATTTTTTGACTCAGTGGTTTCTATTTTTTCAATAGCTGCACAGGGATATATAAAAATATAAGTATGTTTCTATTGTATATCTAATATTAATCTAATATATAAATATAATCAAATCAAAATATGTCAAATTAATATGGTATTTTTACTAACTTAAACATAATAGTGATAAACAAAGGTAAATTGACCAGCTAACTAATAACATTCATATTATTTGAAAAATTGCAATTGTGTCTAATTAAAGAACTTTTAGTCAAGTAGTATATGAACGAACCAAGTAATTGGCTAATTAATTCATTAAAATCATAATAGCGGAGTCATACAAACTGACCAAGTTTTGTCTTAATAGCTCAAATTACCAAAGATCTGAAGTATATTTTACTAAAACTTTTGTTACGATGTTTTATGAGCCTCGAGATTAAATAATATATTCTACTAAACCTTCTGGTATACACAAACATGGAAAATATAAATATTGAGTATAAAATTTTAACAAAATGAGAATAAGTTATCAATTGATCAAAACTATTCCTGATTTATGTTTGTTGTTTTGTAAATAAGCAATTACGATGTTTTTATTTTTTACATGACATAATAATGACTATGATTATGTAAACTGTTTATTTTATAATCTAGAATAACATGAATTTCAAATAATGTTATCTTATATTGCGTTCTCATCTTTTTTGTGCTAAGTGTGAGACGTATGTGCATATGTATATGTCGCGTAAATTTTTCATTTTATGAATTCAACGGTTATTATCGATATGGAATTAGTAACTCAATAATGACGTTTCCTCATGTTAAGTATCTTTAGATTATATTCCGTATTATGCGATTAGATTATGTATATTATGCGACGAAATATAATCGTTGTATTGAAAAGAAAAAAATAAAACAAAATGTTTTTAATTTTTGTTTAAATCAAAGTTAAATGTTAGTTAAATATAAAGTTGAACTATAGTTAAATGTTCAAAGTATTTAACAGATAATTACTCTTGTGATTAAGTATGAAATAACATCTTACATGGTTTTTGATTTTTTGCAGCATCACTTCTTTCCATTTTTATAAAATCGATTTCATATCGAATCGAAGTTATTCTCCGCGAAAAATGTAACTAGATATTATACTCGATGAAACAAATATACGAACTAGAAGCGGATGTTATGTATAAATTATAAATACAAAATTAATATTTTTTTTCTTACTTAATAAGCGAATTATATGATTATTTATTACTAGAATTATTGATGATTAAAATATAAAACTTGTACCAAAGAAATCAAAATGAGAATTATATAAAGAAATATACAATGCAAAGGAGGAAACAAGTCTCTATCCAAATATTTTACAAAGAATCACTAAAATCTCAAAAGATAAATTGTAATAAATTTATAAAATTTCTATGAAAAATTACGTACAGTGTTAGTTGTTTTGATCATTCTGGTAATTCCATTAATGAATGCATTTACTCTTGAATATGATAATTTAAGATCTATAATCACGATTGCGGTTTGCGCATATGTAATCATTTTACGACTTGAATTTCGTGCTATTAAAATATTTTTATTTACTCCAATAGTATATATATGTAACATGAAACAAGGTGGTTAAATGAAATAGGAATCGATCGAGCGATAACACCGCTGATTATACTGGAAGTAAATTTCAATTGTAGCATAGACATTTTAATATACAAAATCGAACGTAAATAAATTAATATCTTTTATTTTTAATTCTAATTTATAAAAAAAAAGAATAGGATGCAAATAAATTATATGTCTTTATTAATAAATTCATATCTTTTAATGTATAAATCTTTCAAAGTTGAACACATTCAATTCTACAATTCCGAAGTATGCGTGTACACAGTATTTTATGTATTTTCACAAGTATTATGCATCTTTCAGTAATCAATGTATCACGAAAATTGAATCTTCCAGCATAAACACGGCTCACATAACAAACAGAAAAGATAAAAGACAAGAGTATATCGAATGATAAATAATTGAAACGATCAAGATACGCCAATGACATTCGATATCTTTTTATGTTGTTAATCAATCGTGCATGACGGTATGCAATTTTATGCACGCCTGTACAACCAACAATCCATTTAACATAGCTTAAAATCATTGCCATGATATTTGTTCAGGGTACAAATATTAAAAACTATTTGTTACGAAGGATAACATCGCGAGGACGACGATGACAGCGGTGCATCATGCATCCGCTAAATAGTAGATACACTGCTTATAAATGTTCGTCATTGTGTCCTCTCGTGGACGACCGACAAGAATAGCGGAAGAAGCTGTCGTCGCGTTGAAATCGTTCGCGAGTCGGTTTGTTAAATAATTTCTACAGCTTACCAGATTCGTCAAGGCCGGCAACGGTAAGTACGAAAAAGCAGAGTATCAAAGGGATACTCGACATCGGTAGGCCACTTCGGGGAAACATGGCGTCGTGACAACCGGGCGTGAGCGTTGTATCCCTGGCCCTTTTCCCACTTCCTGCCACCTTCTTGTACGTTCTCGATTCCTTTCACAATCCCATGACGCGAGGTTAGTATCGCCTGTCCATTTGAATCACAATCCAATTCACTATTTCATATCACGCTTCGCACTTACGTGCGACGCACTTTTCGAGAGAGAGATGTTCAGACACACTTTGCAAATCTCACCCCGTAATAGCGCTGGCGAAACTGAATCATATTATACGAATGTAACGTAGGTGTCCCGACGAACATCACGCCGCCAAATGCGAGCGATTGACACTGCCCTCCGTCGGGATTCTGCTCCACGTTCCAGGCTTACACGTCGATAACGAAGTTGATTCTTCCAAGAGCGGGAAATTGTGTCGAATATATCTTATTATACTAAGTACTTACATATTGTTCCGCTCTTCTTTTATTGTTGTCAGCGAAATATAGTTTTGTATTATTAATTACAAAAGTGAGAGTTGACTTTTTCACGTACTATTCGGAATTAAAATTTTAGGATATCAGTAAAATGCATACATAAATACAAATACGCGAGTGAGTAATAAGCACCTTTATATGTTACAAGTATTTATATATGTAGAATTAATATATCCTAACTTTTTCATGCACATTAAAAATTTATTTCTTATATGTGCATAATGTACATGTAATCCTGAAGGAATTTTATTTAATTTAGTTGCTTTATATGCTGCAAAAAGTAAATTAAATACACTTTATTATCGGTGAGGTATGAATCATTATTTCTATATCGTGTCGTCTAGGGGGCTCCTGCTATGTATAACTGGCAACTGGTATTAACATGCACATATTCTTGCCTTTGTAAAATGTTCTTCAATCTATTTAGTTTTCTTACTTTTCTTCTTTCTTCCGTGTAAATTTCGGTGCAGCGACAAGTGGTATGGCTGAGTTGATTTTAGATCCTAACATTCGAGGATGGGTGTTCTTGCCTATCGTTGTGATTACGTTTCTCGTAGGCATTATTCGACATTATGTTTCGATATTACTTGCCTCACAGAAAAAGGTTGAGCTTCATCAAGTACAAGACAGGTGATTACGTGAATCTATAAATTGCATATGTGAATATATAAATATAGTGTATTTCCAACCTGTCGAAACATTTTATTATTGTATACTTTGATGTTTTCTAGTCAAGTGATGATACGCTCTCGGCTGCTAAGAGAAAATGGTCAATATATTCCAAAAATGGCATTTATTAGCAGAAGGCATTTCTTTAATAATGAAGAGACAGGATATTTTAAAACACAAAAACGTGCCCCAGTATCGCAGAACCCAATGACAGATCCTAATATGATGACAGATATGTTAAAGGGAAATGTAACTAATGTTTTACCAATGGTATTAATAGGTGGCTGGATTAACTGGATGTTTTCTGGCTTTGTAACAAGTACGTTCAAAGGGTTATATGTGTGTGATCTAGAGCATAAATTTAGTCTTTTCAAATTAACAGCAATAATTATATTTTAGCTAAAGTACCATTTCCTTTGACATTACGTTTCAAACCAATGTTGCAACGTGGTATAGAATTAGCTACACTTGATGCTGCATGGGTTTCATCTGCATCTTGGTATTTCCTGAATGTGTTTGGATTACGTTCCATTTATACACTTGTCCTTGGAGAAAGCAATGCTGCTGATACCTCCAGACTTTTACAGGATCAAGTATCAGGTGCTGCAATGTCTATGCCACCAGATCCAAAAGCTGCTTTCAAATCAGAATGGGAAGCATTGGAAATATATGAACATAATTGGGCGCTGCAAGGAGTTGAGGCAGATCTTATAGGATCCCAAAGAATAGATACAAGTGAAGGTATGTGGATATGAGTAATGATAAATTTTATATTAGCCTCTTATTTTAATAATATTTTGTATCTCACAGGTAGCAAATAATAAATATTACATCTATATCCATAGATATAGCATGTGCCATTTTTGGATAAATAATTGAAGTTTTAAGAAATTACTAAATGAATTAATAACTTGAATTATCATAATAAATGATGTATAATTTATTGCATTCTTTATAACATTCTACAAAATATTATTTTACATTTTATTAGAATATCTGCATTACAATTTCTTAGTAGTTTGTTATACTTTCAATTTCATATGTACAAAAATTGTCCACAATTACAATTGTAGCAATATATTTTCACCTACTTTACATCTTTACGGTACAAATATTTATAAGTTAATATTTATAAGTTATATTAGACAGTATGTACAATAAAATTCATCATAATAAATGTTTGTTTTATATATACATATTAAGAAAATATGTTTATTACATTTCAATCCCTAGTTACTTCACATAAAATATCGGGTTTAGCACGAGCATTTGCTCTTGTCAAAGAGTAAAAATAAAAGGAATTAAAATTTAATATAATTATATAGATATATGGGCATATATATATCATTTAAATTAAAGATTATAGGTGTTGTATTTTAGGATATAAATCTGTTCGACGATGATTTTCGCACGGCATATTTTGCCGAATTTGTTTTAATAAGTTTAAATCAATTTCTGCTAAAACCATATCAGTTTTTTCACTACACTGCGCTACTATGGTTCCCCATGGATCAATAATCTGACAAAATTTTATATATATAGTATTATATTTAATGTAATAAAACTAGCATAAACTATAAAATTATTTACCATTGCATGACCCCAGCTCACTCTCTTTTTGTTATGTGTACCGGTTTGAGCTGCAGCTATAACATAACATTGTGTTTCTATAGCCCTTGCACGCAATAATACCTCCCAATGGGCAGCACCTGTTTGATATGTAAATGCTGATGGATATGTGAGAATTTCCACTCCCATATTTCTTAATGAAAGAGATAATTCGGGAAAACGCATATCATAACACTAATATTACTATTAAGTAAATACAATTTCTTAGAGTTGAAGAACAAGATTATAAAAGTTAAAAAGGATACAATACTGAGACCTAATTTACCAGCTGGTGTTGATATGGGTGGTTCTATCTTTTGCCCTGCTAAGACATAATCTGATTCCATCAATCTCACGCCAGTAGTTTTATTGTCCATATCAAATAAATGGATTTTACGATAAATACTGGCTATTTCCCCTTCACTGTTTATTACAACGTGTGTATTACTTATATGATTTTTATCGTCATCTAACTATAAATATGTAATTAGAATATATGGATTAATAAAAAACAATTGTAATATATTTTTATGGAAAGAAATAAAAAGAAATTTAAGCTTACTGCTTCGTGTAATCCACCTAACGATAACCAAATTTTATTTGCTTTAGCAATTTCTTTGTAGCTTGATATCATTGATCCATTCAAAGGTTGAGCCATGGCTATTATATCTTTTTTATTATCGGCTAAATAATCACAGGCTTCAGGAAAGAAGGCGATCTATCAAAGTATTGTAAAAATTTATATAAATGTAAATAATATTAAAAAAATGAAATTAAAGTTTTATTGTATGTACTTACACAAGCTTTCCTAGATTTAGCCTTCTCAGCTAGTTCTCGTACAGTTTGTAAATTTTTTTCTTTATCATTTGTTGATGTCATTTGACATACTGCAACTAATGGATGTGCCATAGTACTAAATTTAGCAATAAGATGTCCACAAAACTGTTTTCTAAAAGATCAAGTTATAAGATGATTAAAAATAAGTGATAAGAAAGTTCTTTGTTTTTTATGTTTGGATCAATATAAAATTTTTTATAGACAAAAGTTAAGTTACATTTACTACAAGTAACTTACTAGATACACATATACATTTTTTTATTTTCTTTCCAATTATTACCTGTGATATTTAATAATAGAAAAACTGCTTAGAAAATGCATGCTCATCGCTTATTTACGTTACACGTGCATAGAAACATTTCACAATACAGAAATGTCAATGCTGAAATGGGATACATTAATAGATATATACTAATAATTATATATTTTATAATGATGTTTTGTTTAAAGAAGAAAATAATTTCTATAAATCGTAAAGTATGCTTATATAAGAATTATACATATATAACAAGTTTTTACAAATTTATAAAATAAATTATTAAAATTTTATAGGTTAACGAAAAGTAAGTATTGAATACATATTATTGTTCACTATTCTAAAGACGTAAAATAAGTAAAGTTCGTCCTCGTGTGATTACGGAGGAAAGCTCGGTGTGGATGTGCCCCCTTTGAACTAAGAACGCGGATTCGTCGTTCACACTTTTCGTTAGGAAAGTGAGGGTAATGATCCGCGATACCCATTGATTATAGCTTACGTTAATGAATGAAGATAGAAGAAGGAAGTCTCCTACCCACGTGGTTCGTGGGTGACATTGTTCATAGGAAAAACCCAGCTTTCCTGTTAGGTAAATACCTGCTTTCTCCATAGCAAAAAGGTATGCCTTAAAACACTTAAGTTAAAGTTTCGGTTTATGGTGGGTTCCTAGGTTTATTGAGGGTCTGAATGACGGTGCGTAGACCGTAGGAGAATACGATAAAAATTGTCCTCGAAATCAATGGATTGTAGAAGGTGTAGCAATCGTGAATTTGTAAAGAAATAAACTTCTATCGTGAGTCAACTTAATTTTTGTCATGCCTTCATTCAAATAATAATTTCTAGAATTACTAGCTACATATATATACTGATAAGATCCTTTATCAACAAAGAGGTATTAATAGCGCAATTGAGTTTTCGAAGATTACGGATTACTGTATATTCAACAAATGTCTAATATTCTAATTTCCCTAATGACGTATCATAAACTTAAATTCACGTAACGACAATTGCAATTTTAGTGAAGATTGTGTTGAATATTAAGATAACCTATTTTTATTAAACTCTTTTTATATTATACCGATTTTTATGTTAAATTTCTTTCGAATGGCTGAATGTTCTGCTTCTTATGGAGGATTGTGCTCGTATTTTGTTACTCACCTTTACATGTTGCTGAATTTTTTGAAATTCCCGCTTCGTGATGTGCTCCTACATGCATATATTCACCCACACCATCATAAAGCGCGCCAATTCTAATTACAATTATGTTTTTCGAACATATTGAAGCGTAATAGAATGTATCCTCGCGAAGAATATTTATTCTTACATGTAGGGTTTTTTCATACATGTGGCTATATAATTTACGTCTACATGATACCTTTGGTAAAGATACAAATTCTCGTGCAGACGTTTAGAACTTCACGTGACCTTCCTGTGGCGCGTGTTACTTCCGGTAAAGTATTTCACGATGGACGAGAGTTGCCCAAAGAGGCAGCCTATGAAATTTTCGAACTGCATTAGCCAGTAATATCCTTGAACAACATAAATATTTAACTGTTACGATTTGAGCACGGCGCGAATTAACACTATTGTGCAATATTCTGAACGATCAATATGACTTTTGCAGTCGCGTGAACAGACATTGACAGACGCTTGATATAATTCAAACAATTAAAACCAAATTTTTTCTCTAATGTACATATATGTATACAGTATCTCTTGCTAAAATATCCTCATAATTATAAATTAAAGAATATGAGTTTTTTTTAAGGGTTTTTTACTCTAAGATTAAGAGTATAAAGTTTTATATTCTTAAAGTTATATGCTCTAAAATAATCTACTTTCATTTAAATTTGTGTTATTAAGATACCGTCGACCTCGAGTTAGGGAGAGCTCGCTCTATGAAAGATACAATAACAATTGATGAAAATGCGTCTATTAGGCATAGTACTGTTATTAATGATTCTAAACCTACAAATAATACCGGTGATACAACAGGACATGTTATTTTTCTTTATTCTATTTTATTAAATTGTCATAGTATATAATACACAAGTGAGACATTCATTTATTAAATTCACTTATCAAGCAGAAATAATGTTCTCATTCGTGGAGTTACGTTTAGTGTTCTCGTTAAAAAGTCGATAACAAAAGGACAGTACACGTTTCTACGGCAAAATCACAACTTACTAATATATCCTGTTCGAAGGACAATCAATAAATACTACTGTTCTATTTGTAAATGCATTCGTATCGTTGCGTGGAACAGATACTCTGAAACTCATGATGGACGAGGCAGGGGGTTGGAGAGTTGAAGGTTAGGATAGGTTGAAAAAACCTGATATATCCGAGAAACACATAATATCACGCACTCGGATCGTGTTCGTTCGACGAGAAAAAACAACATCTAAAATGTCTATAGTAAAGAGGAAATTTTTGAAAGTTGGTTTAGATCGTAGAAGGAGAGGGAAGGAGAGCGAAGGGTATGAGGGTAAAGGGTCGCGATGCTGCAGGGTCAAATAATGTCGTATTAATATTGTTTCTTCTTCTTTCTTTTTTTTTGTTCGCTTTTCTCGTTTCTTTTCTGCTGTTTTGTAAGCTGCGTTAATACAATCGTTGAAATCGACACACATACTTTCGGGACACACACACAACTTTTATTTGCCTTTAGTGGCTCGTATCGCCTTGCAAATTTCAATCCACGGTTGTCCGTAGGAACTGCAAATGTCACAGACGTTCGACGAGCTTGATGATGGTTGACTAGGTTGGTGGCCGGGTGTACTTGGTGAGGATGACCCTTCTTTCTTTAATTTACACGTGGATGACGAGAGATGTAGAAAATCAACCGAGGGTGGTAGAGTGGCGGGTGCACGTGTTTTACGTGATGACGGTAATGTTGCTGAGTTGTACGACGACGACGAGTTAGACGATGGTAGTATTGAGGGCGATCGCTCGAGCGATGGAGATTTTGCCGCCTGTATTGACCGGCTCGAAGGCGACGATAGGCGCATACACCGTAGAAGGTTGAGTCAATCATTGAGCAGACCTTGAGACACACTGATTAGCTGCTCCTTCAGTACGCGGAAGGAGGGTCGTACTTCCGGGCAATGGGCCCAGCATTTTCGCATTACCTAAAATACAAATAGTCAATTAATATACATATAGAGTCCTGTTAAAGTCTTAGGATTGTTGTAAGATGATCTTATTAGGAGAATTATTTGAAAATAATCATGTTTGTTTCTTTACATATTATGTATACTGAGTGGTCCAGGTAACTGTTTCATGTTATAACTTCGTTAGCAGTGCAGTTACAGAAAAATGTCAAAGGAGGAACATGAATGATCCAAAAAGTACTATATCCGTAGGACCATGTCTTTTTTGGAAGTGCAGTGATGTATGTGCAATCAATAATTGCATTATCTTTTTAAAATGGAAATGCATACTTTTTATTACGTAGATAGATTTCTCTCGTCATTCTGCGAAAGAAAGTATTAGGAGTAATATGATCGAAAATTGGTTAGTTTAAAAGATATTTTAACTTTAATTTTGTAAAATATCATATGAAAAGCACAGAAAGACGTAGCGCAATACTCTTCTATTTATGTTTTCTTTGTCTTACATGTGATAAATTCTATAAAATTAAAGTTAAAGTATCTCGATAGATAATCATTTTTTCACTATTGTGTCCCAATGCTCTTTTACGTAGAATGACGGGCGAAATCTATTTACGTAAAAAAAGTATGCATTTCCAAAAAATAATGCAATTGTTGATTGCATATGTACCATTGCACTTCTAAAAAAATTATGGTCCTACGAATACAGTACTCTTTGGATCATTCATCTTTCTCCTTCGACATTTTTCTCTAACTGCACTGGTAACAGAGTGAGTTATAACATAAAACAGTTGCGTGGACCACTCTGTATATCATAGCGTAAATAATTTGGAATACGATATGGCTATGACAAACCTCGTAGACTTCTTTGAAGCAGGCTTTAGGTCTTTCCAATATGATTCCGCGTTGTACTCTTTCCACAACTTCGGTGTTTTTTAGGCGACCATAAGGCATCTTTCCGCATGTGAATACTTCCCACATAAGCACTCCATAGGCCCAGACGTCTGATTTTGAGCTGAAGCGAGTGTAGTTCAGTACTTCTGGGGGCGCCCATTTGATTGGGAATTTGGTGCCGCCGCTACTAGTATACTGGTCATCCAGTACATACCTACAACGAAATTAAAAGATTTCTAACTGGTAACTATGAACTACGAGTACAAGGAGCTGCATAATGCAGAAAAGATTTTCACCTTGCTAATCCAAAGTCTGCAACCTTTACCACATTTTCTGAGCCCACTAAACAATTGCGTGCAGCAAGATCTCTATGAATGTAGTTATGCCTTTCTAAATAAGCCATGCCTTTACAAACCTGTAATTCAGAGTATTTGAATTAGCATTAATAATTACAATGATAAAGAAATGAAGGAATGACATTTAACAATTCTGAGTTTACCTGTATGCACATGTCTAAAAGGAGACCAACATTTACTCCTAGAGTTGCTTCATGACGACGGAGGTAGTTGAGCAGAGATCCATGTCGCATGTATTCAGTGACAATGTATATTGGTCTGTCCTTACTGCAAACGCCATATAGTTGGACCAAATTCTGATGTTGAAGTTTCCTATACCCAATAATTTAACATTTGTCGTTCACTAAATTTATTTCTTAACACTACAATCATTAAAAGATTGATTTAATTATCGACTTACGTCATCACTTTAGCTTCCTCTATAAAATCATCTTCAGACATCGTGCCTTCCTTCATCATTTTTACTGCAACATCTATAGAACCGCGCCATTTTCCTCTTCGCACTACGCCGAATTGTCCAGAGCCAAGTTCTTCTAACAAATGCAATTCTGCTGGATCAATCTCCCACTTATCTGTAAATCAAAAACTTGCTATAGCATTCTGCAGAAAATGATTTACTTGTTAATGCTTTTGTAATTCCCTTAAGGGCTTCTTTTCCTTTGGAAATTACTAGACTATGGATATTTATGCAGATTCATATTTTCATGAGCAGAATTAAAGAAATAAGATTTAGATTTTTGAAGGCAGGAGATTTGTTTTGCTTCCTGAATATTATAACGTGTATTCTATCTTTAATATTTTATACATTTTTACGTATTATGTGACCAGCATACATTTTTGTATTATAATTCCCATAAATATATGAGAATCTGCAGTCTCGAAATTACAAACCATGACTGAGGCCAGCAGTTGGTGGCACAGGGCGATCACAGGGACTGGTTTTCAGTCTGCTGGCTAGTCCACCACTATTATGCCTGTGATAGTTAACCAAGTCTGGTATCGAGCCACAGCAATGTTTTTCGGACAGATAAAACTCTCCTCTAGTGTTTTGTTTGATGTGGTAGTGCTTTACGTGAGGATGTGGGCTATAACGATATGAATATCTTCTTATTAATTTTTTCTACAATTATTAACGTATAAAGTAGTGTTGTATGTGAAAACACTTACACTTTAGTGTAGAGAGAAAGCGTGTACAGCCCTTTGGTAGACGAATTACGTACGACGAAGCAACCTTCCTTATCCTCCTGTTTGAGCAATGATTCTGCGCGTTGTCTGGACATATCACCCACGTACCACCTGCAATTCCAATCATTATATTTCAATCATCATTACATATAGCATTCGTTACATATAGCATAATCTTTGCCTTTTGCCTTACGATAGCTTCCGGCTTACATGATATTTACATTTACGTTCTGAACTCTTATCTTACTAATTACTTAACTCAATACATTTTATCACTACCTCACAACATTCCATATAACATTAAAAAAGTATAAATTCTTGTATGAACTCCCTGCAGGTACGTACTCATATTTCTGAAGACCCAGGAGTTCCTTTTCCTTCACGTAGTTGCTAGGAATGTAACCGATGGATCTGAAAAGAGAATCAGACGTTATAATTAATTGTTCTACATTATTCTCTGTCCAAACTATTTTATAAATATTGTACAAACATTGTGCAATTATTAACAAATCGATGTCACGGAAATTTGATGAAACTTCGCAAACGAACATTATGCTTAAGTTTTGATAAAATCCAATTACGAATTTATAGCAGACAAAGTAACATCATATCGTGTAATGGACGTCATTTTATCATTATCCTGCTTCGTTTGCACGCATATATTCGGTTCTCAAATATACAAAACGAGTAGGCAATTTTGATTGTATCAATATCATTTGTGTGTACGTCGATTGCTCTACATACATGGCGTACATATTTCAAAAGTGACGTAACTCAAACAAGTATGCTTTTGTGAAAAGCGAAGAACTATTTCTGAGCTTAAACAGTAGATAATTGTTTACCAAACCGGCAAAATGTTGGTCAAATTGGTAACATAATTTGTAACGGTTAAGAATATCATTTCCTTAATCTCATTACCAATAAAATTAAGTTTAAATTGTAACATTATTCTTTGTGAAAAAATATAAGCTATTTTTTATAGCAATAAATGCAGAATATTATTTTATAAAAGCTAGTTAGTGGATTGACTTACACCACTACGTTTATTAGTCCTTTACACATGCAGCACGCTAATATAGGTATTTTACATGCCAAGTACAGTTCCCCTTGGCTCGTGTTTACTTGCTACTCGTCTTACTATAACGTTCGCCAGTCGAATCGTCTACCAACGAATGCATAGCCCTAATCCGCTTTTGGTTGCGTTAAGTAGTCATCAGGGAGTACGAAGAGAGGAACCTAAGCCATTAAAAGCACTCGATTGCCGAGCATGCAAATTGCTACGAAGATATGGGTATCGAGCGAAACGTCGTTAATCCTAATTACCGCTTGCAGCAAGGGTTTGCATAATTGGCGGGATCTAATTAAATTGAAGCTTGATCTCGATCGAAATCTTTCGATCCGATGTGTAGTTTTATTCGCTTGAATTAATGTTTGCTAAAATGGTAATAAGTTTTCAATGAAATTTTAGAGAAAGTTTTAGGACAAAATACGTAAATAAATAAATTGGAAGCCAGGCAACATATTAAAGATAAATGTAGCAAAAATGATTCTACGTAGAATTAAAATCACGCTTGTTTTGCTTTGCTCTTCTTTTGTTGAATATGATACAGCCTTTACATACCCGTGTTCATCTTTGACTTTCCACCAATGTTCCTGAGAGTCGTCCAGCACCTCGTACTCTGCACCCTGCAACACAAAACAATTTATTGTTATTCTTGCATCATACTTGAATAATTTAAATTCCGTGTACGATACGACGTCGACAAGTATCAATCAATGACTTTTAATTCTAACCGCGAATAATACGACCTTCGATGTGACTCTCGACGACAATGTATGATCTCCAAATAATTTTAAACTTGAACGAAACAACTTCAACTAATGTTAAAAACCAGCCACATAACCTCGACAACCATCCATGATTTTCGCCTTGAATGAAGATTCTATGACTTTGAGAATCTTCGGTCACTTCCAAGTGATTCTGAGAGTCGATTATTCGACCTCGATCGTTACGCGACATGATCGTCAAACAATTTCAACCGGAAGTTACACTGAATCGTATGACTAGTGAATCCTATTTAGTGAATCGTTGAGCACCATAAAATATAACACGTTAAATTTCGCTAATAACAAACGTGTCTTTCATGGATCCATTTATCGTATGCATTGAGCTCGTTAATTCAATTTATTCACATACTTTCGTTCTTATTGATACAGCGAAGATTTAGAAAACTATTCTGGTGCGTCTAGTAAATCTTTGAAAGCCATAAAATATCTCTTTGTTAATTTAACGTCTGATGAAACGAGATGTACCGTACATGTTCAAGTGTTAATGGGACCTAAGGTTTCTCTGCGTATCAGAGGATAACCAGAGTGTCCGTGGAATGCCAGAGATGCTGTTGCTTATGTCGACAATAATATGATCGACGCGGGACATTACACGGACCGTTATTTAACCGCAGGATCCAGCTGTGCCCAGAATATAACTTGGAAATGTATCTCTGGTTTCGAATCTTTCTACAACGCCACGTGTTTTGAATTAAAACGGTCGCACGATCGACCCATAGTTTTAGAAAGGAAATAGTTGACGATGATCCTTGACCGAACTTTGTTTCCTCGTTAGAAACTTGTGGTGGTTTTAGGTGCGCCATCTATTGTCAAAATGTTTCCAAGCAGTTATATATTTTAGTGAACTATATATTACTTGGTTGTTAGGTTAAAAGTAACCGTAATATTTTAACCAGGCGGATTCTGTAAAAAGAAAAATTACATTTCTAACGACATATAAATTTTTCAAAAATTCCTTATTTTCTCCGATTTTGCTTGCAACGTGTACTTTTATATTCTTTCTTTTGTAATATAATATATTAACACGTTGAATGCCACGCCAGTTTTACAAGGTTTGGCCGTGGCACAACGGTGAATTTTTTATTATGCCATACATATAATGTTGAAATATTACCTACAACAGATATGCTACGGTGTATAATCACCACTAATGAATTTATCTCACTGAGGTCACCGGTGACCCCCGCGGCGCTGCAGTGCAATTTCTCCCGATTCACTTACTTTTTGCGATTATTAATTATCTCATATTGTTTCTTCATGTTGCTAAATAATTGTTCTACGTTGTTAGGTCCCGGGACTTATACCATAATACATCCCTCGGTCATACTTATTTGGACCAACAATAATCCTAAAGAATCGTCACAAGATTTAGCATCTTCTACTTTACTGTCAACGCTCTTAATTGCTATCAAACATCTTTCAAGTCGAAACGTTCCTTAGGGTTACTGTTCATTAAGGTAAAACACGGACATAGCGGGGTTTTCCCATGTTTGACAGCCACTGGTAGGGGACGCACATAATAGATGTATATTTCATGTATAAATAAAAATATTTTATATTATATTTTATTTTTGCATTAATTTCACCGATCACCGGCGACTAGCTCTCAACTTGGCCGTGGCGCCGTGGACGTTAGGTTAACCCCAACTTAATCCCATGGCATTCAACGTGTTAAGTAATGTAATATAATAAGAATATAATAAGAAAAAGCTCGCCAGTAAATAGGATTGTATGAAACATTGTATCCGTATTTGTTACCGTTCTATTGCTTGTTTTCAAGTATTTACAAGTTAGAATAGCTAGAATTAGACAAAAAATCGCGCTCAACAACAACGATTCTTGCATACTTTCTTAAAATCGAAGAAACTTTTCTGCAATAGAAAACATAATCACGCGAAATGTGACCTATCGAAGGTAACAGAATTATTTAATTCATTTATCCACCTAAACTAGACTGTCTACTGTGTCAAGCCAGAACCAGGTCATTTTGGAACAAAAAATACTATCTGTATTCTCCGCAAGGAATGATCGAGAAAGTTCAAGATTTTACTTAACTGGTTTGAAAGTTTTGGACAGCCGTGCAAAGTTTCTATATCTTCGTAATTCAATTTGTCTGTTCGATTCTGTATGATATAGCGCATGAATCAAATCGATTTATAGTGGCGCGGTTATTAATGTAATATGTACGCGTGTTTGGATTCGATAGGACGAACAAGTGTTGGACGCGATTAAATTGTGGTTGGTCAAGTTCCATTTGAACCGATACAAACAGCGTAATTTACGTAGTTCAATTTGCTACGATACCTTCTAGTTTGCATCGTGGTATAAGACAGATTCTTAGGATAACATTTACCTTCATACGATATGATACGCTTTAATTTATCGACGTATAATTTTGAGGTGGATAGGTCGCAGTGATAGGCGGCGCTGTATAGGACGTCTGAGAGGTACTGCTGCTTTCTTCTCATTTAGATGTCGTGGAAGAAAAATCGGAACAACGGGTGTCGGGATTTGAACCGGGGGTCTTGAACGTTCGTAACCAACGGTGCTAACCGCTGCGCTGCCGTCGTCTGTCGTAGTTTGCTGTCGAGTGCCGCTACAATTTTATTCTCTACGACGCGATCCGATTTGATTTCGTTTGGTACAGTTTGATACAACCGACTACGAATCGATTCAACGATTTAAGACGATACGTACCATGTAATGCTAGTTTGCTTTTTCCTTCTTTCACGTTGTACATAACACGATTCCAATCGATTTAGCTCGAGTGCACGCGCTACGATTTAATTCGATTTGATAGGAAACAATGTAATTTCCTAGCATAGACCGCGGTAACGTTCGGTTTAACGTCGGATGGTAAACTATATTCGCTATGTAGCTACTCTAGCAAGCACGAAAAGATATGGAAGGCCCATTCGCAATCGAATATCGACTGTCATTTGCTTTTATGCGATTCGGATTTCCGTTTCAATGGGCAATTATTGTGGCTTCAGGTTCTCCCTGACGTAATTAAAACTGCATTATAGAACCGTCCGTTAAACGATCCCATGCATCAATCCTTTTTATCGCCGTTTAATCGCGTATTACATATTTTATAACCTATCGATGCTCGTGAATGTCGTATCACGCGAATAAGTCGACTCGTGATACTGTTTAGTGTTGTTTTTTTCATTCTTTCAATAAAAAAGTGAAAATCCAGTTTCCCTTACCTTTTCGAGGGACAAATCGCCACCCTCGATCGCTCGAAAAGGGTACAGAGCTACCACGACCTTCGTTCTCATCATTATCTTGTCCTGCAACATGTATTGACTGTTACTCAATTTATCATTTTTACGTTACTCAATTAAATAAAAAATTAGGTTACTTAATTATTTAGTTATTATTACAGTGTGGTAAATAATGCTTTATGGAAAATAGAGATACTTATCTGTCACCTTGTTTTCTTTTGGCGGAAGGATATGTAGCTCGTTGAAGTATGAAAGAAAGATTTGCTACTTTACCTTGGTTTTAGAAGATGGGGTCCCAGGCGTGCCCCCTGGCATTATTGGAGTCGAGGGGGTCCCTGTAACATAAATATTACAAATTTTCCTCAGCGATAAATTTATTAAAGTAAAAGATACATTTATTTTTAAATTTATATATTTCATATACAGTCGTTTACTGTCAACATTATTAAATATATTTCCGTATTGGACATATTCTACTAAGTTAAAACTGCAAAATATAGACGCTTTATGTGGGGCAGTAAATTAAAAAAAAAACGGAAATGTATTCTTATATTTTCTGATTTGAGTTTGTAGAAAAACTAATTTCCATCGCTCATGGAAGAGTTAATTTTAGTTATAATTAAGTATATATATATATATATATATATATATATATATATATATATATATATATATATATATAGGAAAATATGGAAATATATTAAAAAAAAGGATATAATGAAGAAACATTTGTACGGTCTGTTGAAATAATTACTTCAAGAAAAACTCTACATCTTTGTTTTTGTATATCCGTGAACTACAAACCGCTGTTACAAAGAGTATAGAATTTAGTGAAAAAAATTCCAAATAAGGGGAGGTGCATGTTTTTGTGCCCTTGAATATACATTTTGTTTTAGATTACAAGGTCTAGAAACAAAAGAGCTATAAGTTGATTTCTATTCTTGTTTTTTGTAGCCTTCAGCTACAGCTACACACCAAGGTTAACTTTTTGGTAATGTCCTTTGCTATAAATATATGAACGTGCTCCCTATCCTTCTTCTTCCTATTATATTGTAACACTGTAAGAGTGAGCATCTGGATCAGCATACACTATACCTATACTTGTTTCAATATATTTTTCTATTACAAATTCATCCACTCGTTCCTCTATCAGTCAACTTCAACAATGTCATATATTTAATTAATAAATAATGATAACAATTTATTTGATTTTAACCTCATACACTATATCTGTACTTATACCTATATTTGTTTCAATATATTTTTCTATTACAAATTCATCCACTCGTTGCTCTATCAGTCAACCTGAACAGGGTCTGTAATTTAGAACTAGTTTTCATTTTTTGAAACGGTCGCCATTAGTCTGAGTTTTTCACTGCAGCGAAGCTGCTTCGTTCGTTTCCTGGGATAATTATCGAATGTAGCATGGAGAAGACTTTGGAGAAGAGATCTCATAACTTACATCTAATGAGCTTACGCTGCTTGCGATGTTTTTAATGAATACTAATGAACTCTAAAATTTTGTTTCCCTTTCCTCCAAAAGAAAAGTCCAGTCTGCGAAGCGAGCTTTTTTAACCGAGAATAATTGCACCCATTCTCGTAGGAACAGTCTATGAATGATAAATAAAAGGACAACTTTTTTTTCTTTAATTTAACAAACAAATTCTACGATGGTCGCTTCTTTTCTCATCATCTTAAATCGCCTTAATTAACGACGAATTATGAAGTGGAAAGATAGCAACTTTTTGACGAAATATTTATTGGCAGAATAACCGTTGCTGTTACGTAGTTGTAAATTAGAATTCAACTGGAATTATAGTGGATTTTGTTATTGAGCCAATTAATCAACTCTTTCTTTCTCTCTCTCTCTCTCTTCCCGTTGGTAATTAAGCAGAGATTAAAAGTTTTCGTTCTATTTATTTCTGCGTTACGAGTTCAGACAATAATCGTAACAAACGTTCGCAGAATATTATTCATTTATGAAACAGGATGTTGAAAAATTCGTTTAATTCATTCGACTAATAATGACATCTTCGTTTGCATCAGACATTTGAAAAATGTTGGAGTTAAACTTTGAACATCGATTTGTCGATCTATCGTATAATAATTTATAATACAGAGAACTATAGTTAAAGTACAGCTCTCGAGAAGACCGCAGATAATGCTTTCGTTCAACGTATATCTGTAAAAATATCATTTTATTAGATATTTGAATGTCTACGTTTCTAAATATCCAAATTTATTTAAAATAAAATCCAAATCATTTTGAGAAATAAAAAAAGATTCAAATTACATAAACAATGAAATACAAATATTGACGAGATGAAATTCCTTTTTTTTTGTACCTGACCGAAGTGTCGAGCGTTAAAACAGCTACTCATTTCGTAGAATCTCGCTCGAAGGTTTCAAACATTCTGCAAGCAACGCAGACGAGTCACTCTATCGGGTGTTCTAAAAACGCACGCAAACATCCAGTGAACACGTTAATAGACAACAATATATCCATTTGTTTTTATGATACATCCTCTGTATCTCGTAATATTCGTTCCAAGCTACATAGGAAAGAATCATAACGAATCGTAAAAAAGAGGAAATAAAAAAAGACAGATATGGAAGGAAAAAAGAAATGACGAGAACAAACGATGGGTAGGTCGTCGGCTAAATATTTTCGTTTGCTGCGAATCGACCGATTTATTTCGATGTCAGCGCTATCGCGACTGATGTTTCGCTAATATTTTGCGAACAGCATGTCGAGCATCGTTTCGATATTCGCACAGCTTTTCCCCTTTTATAGTTTTCATTTCTATCTAGATATGTCGCAACAATAGAGTTGCAGCTTCGTTCTGCATATTTCCTTTCCTATCATTTTTTCGTCTGTGTATTCTTTTTTTACCTCGAAGCGAACTCAGCTTCAAAGGTGACCTTTATACGAGAATATGGCTGTGTAATCGTTCACTTGTCTGGCAACGAGACGGATGAATGAACATTTGCAAAATTAAACGGATCAAGTTATCTTATTGAGAAATTCAATCCCCCGCGGGACTTTTTTATTTACTTTTAACGTCTCGTCGCCGATCTACGTTTCATATTTCTCCATGAGGAACGCTCGTCCAGTCGATTTATCCAACTTTCTTTCCAAATTACTGTTTTCTGTCTTCGTTATTCAGTGTGTAGAGTGCATCCTTCCGTGGAACGCTAGAAGGAAACTGTTGGCTCAGTTTAGCAAAATTGTTGCTAGTACTTCACACTCTGGCGGTCACTTTTGGTATTGTAGCAAAGATTTTTTTTTATTATTAAAATTGTACTTTACAATTTGTCCAGTTGGACATTCGGTAAAGTCGTGGCAAAATGACGAAGAATTCAGAACGAGGGGCTGAGAAAATAATAGGGGAGCTCTCTTTTTTTATTATTTAATTTGTATTTTACAATTTGTCCAGCTGAACATTCAGTAAATTCGGGGAGCTTTCTGGAAGAAAGATCCTATAGGTTAGAGATATATACAGACTTTCATTCATTTCATAAATATAGAGAAGAGGAAATTTCTTTAAGAGCAATTGTAATCATAAGACTGCGAATTTGTATATTACATTTATGGAAAATTTGAAGATGCAAAAATGCACTTAATGTATATGAAAATATAAAAATTTATCCAGCGATAATCCTCTCTATAACGTTCGGTAGGTAAAGTAATTCTCTATTTGGGTTTCGGTTTTTTAATTGTATTTATGGAAATATCATTTTGTATAAATATTCACGGTTTAATAATTACCAATTCGAATGTACCTAATATTAAAAGACTAGAAGTAATACTTTCGACGCAGTCTTTTGAGTCTCTTTTCTCAGAATGCTCCTCGATTATTTTCTCAGTCGTTCGTTTTGTATTCTTTGCCATTTTACTTTCAATTTTTCAGAAGCGACAAGTATAGGCAACAATGACGAGACAGTAATAATTGTCTTATGTGTAAAATATAAAATATAAAATAAAAAATATTAATATGAAATTAAAAATATGAAATATATAGTATGTCATAGGTCTCGTGTTATACTATTTGCAATAAGTTTGAAGGTATTACGTATTGTTCGAGGACATTGAGTTTGAGAATGTTTTCGAAACGAGCAATTTGCATCGATACCCGGCTTTCTCTACGGATCATATTTCTGTTTTCTCTTGGTTTCAGGCAGCGACTCTTTGTTGGTCTCAATTAGCGTGACGCGTAACGAGCTGCAGCTCGTTAGCTGACCGATTCGTTGATAAAATACACGATTCCGTGATCCCTGTACAACCAACTGGACTTTTCGTTTTAATTACTCTTTCCTCTTAAAACTTTCGAACCTTTCGATCAACCGGATTCTAGTTGCCTGAATGATAACCATAATAGTACTTTCTTAACTGGCAAAGATTTTGCTCCGTTCACTGATACGATTTCCACCAGTTCTTGCAACTGACTGATGGTGCTTCAAAAGCTTCTTGCACGATCGAGTTAACCCTTTGCACTTCTATTTCGAGTGTGACTCGACATCAGTTTTTATCTCAGGAGTTCCTTTGTCGAGTCCCACTCGACATTCTTTTATGTCCAAATCAATAGATGTCGCGCACACGTTATCGACGCTCTTACCGAACTGGCTTAGGTACCTAACTTATATCAATCTGAAGAGTTTGAAAATTATACACCTGTCACCCTCGAAATATTTACAATGAGTGAAAGGCGCGAAATAAATAAGGACTTTGACAGTGGCGATAGTGATGATTATATGCAAGAAGTAGATCTTGAGTATGATATCGCTAAGCGTTGGCAGCTGCTGGTAACGAAATTGAAATAAAATACGAGTGCAAAGGGTTAATACTATGGAGGAAATTTTGGTGAAATTAGCAATGTTCATAAATTCTCTCGTATGACAGTAACAAGCTCGGCAATAAGACGAAAATTTACAAGTGAATTGTACGAATTACATTGATGGTATTTACGATACAAAATTGTAAGAATATGAAAACTGTTTGTGTAATAAATGTTTATAACCTATACTTTGTCACTTGGTAATTCACTATCGTGTAAAAAGGTTTCAGTTTTATGTATGTTAAATAAATAATTATGCCAGATGTTCGTGTCTCGTTCGTATTCGACGAAGAAAAGAGAAATATACCTTCTTCGATAATTGATCAATGATCAGATAAGATCGCGACTAGTGGCCAATCAGCAAACTAATCGTAGCAATCGGCTACTCTAGCACGGAACTTCGTGCTATCCTTCTGGTCATTAGCTTTTATTTTATTTTTTCTTATTTTTTATTTTTTCTATTATTTAATTTGTACTTTACAATTTAATCAGCTAGACATTCGGTAAATTTTTCTAGTGCATTTATTTGGAAACATACCACGACGCCAGAAATTGCAACGGATCCATGATCCAGCCAAAGCCAGCCATCGAGCCTCTCCTACGCCTCCTTCCACACCACTTTTCCGAAGATGCTATCGTCGAACGTTTAAGTGAAAGCTCTAGAACCACACAGACTACGTGTGAACGCGTGTTTTACACAGGTATTTTTACCTCACCAACTATCCTCGAATTTTGTATGTTTTTCACGCCGAATAAATAGAGAAAATAAATCGAGATCGATCAACGAAATATTTTATCGCAAAGGAATATAGAAAAACGGAGAAACACGGAGCAATTACACGCGACGAAGAAACGTGGATTTTATTGGCAATAATAGATATATATATAGTTAGGTTATCACTCGCGAACTGTAACCGAACCTCACGTGTTCCCGACGCGTTCCCAAGAAACAAACGAAGAAAAAGATTTAATCGAGGGAAGAAATATTTTATTGCAAAGAAATATGAAAACTCGTAGGAACCACGTACAACGAAGAAACGTGAATTTTACAGGTAATGATACATAGATGGTTAAACTTTCACTCGCGAACTGTGATCTAACTTCACGTGTTTTTCAGATAAATCGAGGTCGACAGGAATAACCCGCCGTACGAGAAGAAGATACGAAGATATAGAGAATGGAAACACCACACGGTGAAGAAACGTGGATTTTAAGGAGAATATGGTATATGGTTAGAACGATGACTAAGAGAAACGCGGTAGCAAGCAAGAGTGCAGGTGCGTGCACTGGCCGCACTGAATGCCGGAATATCAACGGTGAGCGAAGGACGATACCACAGCTAGTCTCCACCCTGTCTAGACAAAATCAATGCGACCTCAACCTCCTGCATCCCCTCCAGCATCCCTTAGACCGTTCAACGTCCCCACGTGCGTGCGTGCCTGCCTGCCTGCCTGCCCTGCGTCCCTCTCTCTTTCGAACTTCCTCTTCATGTCTAGTTTCATTACCGGAAGCAGTCTGCCGCTGCTCCACTCCATGGAGTGTGTACTACGTTCACCGACTACGGATACAAGTTGCTACTTCTTCCTTTCTCCTCCTTCTCTTTTACTTTGACGATTTCTTTTTCTCTTCCTTTTCCATCTCTTTTGTTCTTTCCTTGGTCTTATCTGTTTTCTATTTTTGTAGGGAACATGCTGTTTCATTCGACCGGCACGATGGTCCTTGTTACACGTGGTAGTGACGTGGATTTTTGCGAGTGCTGCACATGCACGAAGAGGCAAGAGCGAACGGATCGAGGGAAAATGGAACAGGGGAATGCAATTTGAGACTGTTAAAATGTCAGCGATTTTTGCGACCGGACAGGAAATGTTTATTAACGGCCGTTGCTGGCACCAGGTTTTACACAGCCGGATTTCGTTTCGTTGAAATACGGCTGTTTGGAAAACCGATAATGCGTGTAAAAATGTTCGTGTCACCGAGAAGCGGCGCGAAAGAAGCTGCCGGGATTCGATACGGGCGTAGCGTGCGACACGCCAGCTCTGGCTTACGAATAGCAAGTCATCGTTGAGTCTCACTAACGAATAGTTAATTTCGTAGTATCACGCTCTTTCCTTTATTCATCGTGACAGCGTCAGTTCGTAGTAGAGCAATTTTATAATACGTTTTTGTGCTACTTGATCGAAACGATGTCCAATCAATACTCCAGTCAAAAGACAGAGTAGCTCCTGACCATTTTCACAAGTGGTGATACTATAAGAAAATAAACTTGACAATGAGAAACGTAATATTAGATCGTCTAAGCAATGTGTTCAATAGATGAAACTAAGTGAAAATTGTTTAAAAGCAATAGGATACTACAGAAAACCACCATGACCGCATGAGATCCTACTATTCTATTCTATACATAAATCTATTCTGATACTTTTACTAGTGTGAAATGCAGTTTTGCAGAACATATCAAAACATTTTCACGAAAGAACAGAATATTGTAAAAGCCGTACACGATCGTAAAAAAAGTCTACCGAGATAAATTGGTAAATATTCAATAATACAGCAGACGTACGTAACATGTAACCAAATCACAGGGACTACACTACCACATAGCTACAGTCCAGCTCTGTTACCATCGATATACCATCGTGGAGCTCTTTCCGTATCATCGAACAGTAAAAACTTAGTAGCACGCTGAATTTGTTTGTTCGTTTCAGTCAAGTATTTGTATCCATATCTCGCCTTGAGACGAGAGTAGACGTTCTTAAAGCATTCGAGGGTGAGATACGATCGCGATGCATTAATTTAAAAAATTGATGAACTACAATACAACAGTCTCTGGCTTTCTCCTCCCATTTCTCCTCCTGTGAACTGTGCGATAGAAACAAAAGGATTAACCTCGACCGATAGAATCGTCCGGGGTAATTGCTCGTTGGAGCGACAAAATGTTCGCTAGAAACACGAATACTTCTATCGATGGAGAAGAGAACGCTGGAACAGTTGACCTGTTTCGAGTAGTTGCTCTGTATACGATACGCGACACACGCGTCGCCGATTGTACGGTTAGCGAGCGCGAATACTTGCTATTATCGCCGCTACCGAATATTTCATACTGTTTTCCATTCTTCAACGATTTCTCAACATCGTTCGAATGCAGTCGAGGTGGAAAAATATTCAGCCGAGAACGTTTTACGGTTTCGGTCGTGGTTCGACAAATTTATTACCGTGGCTTTATTATCTTCCGTTTGATAAATTGCGTTGATAAGTGCACTTCGCAGCGTGGCTCGAACAATTCTCTTGATTCTTTGAAAGGTTTACGATACCTCCATCGCGTCTTGATTTTCTCGAACGTGTATAGATTTTTATATTTTACGTCCAGTAGTTTACGATCTGCAGTTCTTATCATCTAGGTTATTCAGCAACTAATGTTTCTGGTAACAATGAAATGCTTCTTGCGAGATTTTGTTTCCATTATTTGATAATTATCGTATTATTTCTCTCGTTTTTCGGTCATATTTATGATATATAAACTTTGTGGAACTGTCTTGAAACAGCTAACATATCAGGTTTTTGTCAATTAATTTATACATAGTATAATTTATATATATATAGATCTGGCTCTCGTAATTGTATAAATATTGTATAGCAATTTTCAAATGATATATATATATAGATCCAGATAATTTTTAATTTGAAAATTGCTGTTTGCCCTGATTTAATTTAAATTTGTATAATTGCAAGGGGAGACATATCATTTCAGTTAATCATCAACGATTAACGATTTTCATTTCAAAATGCTATTTATTTGGAAATAACATTTATTAACTAATAATGTAATGGTAAAGCGGGTTATATCTGCAATTCTGCGAAGGTTTTAATTAAAAAGATTATTGAATTCCTGTCGAGTAGGATCTGTCTCATTACGAGAGTATTTAATCTACCGAAATTTCAGATTCCTCAGTGAGAGAGAGAAATTTCGATAGACATGTTCCACGAGTAGAAAAGTTCTTGGAAAAAAAGGAGAAACATGTTCGTTCCGATTGAAACCGAGACTGTTCGTCCTCGGAACTAGGACACGATTCTTCTGCTAATTTGAAAGCACTTTATTAATTTATCAGTGGGTGAATTTTCTCGAAAAACTGGATGATACTTCGTTCAAGCGAATCTTTTAGAATTTTCTATTTTAATTACGGAGACGCGGTCGATTTCGGATAAAACGTTTTTGTTAAAAATTTCCCTTTGTTCACCACGTTTGTGAAATTCCGTGTTTCGCGTTGTAAATTACTTGGAGATAATTATCTTAGAATATTGGCGCGGTCGAACGTGTCCTGTAAATTAACGCGAAGAAAGACAGCGAGGGAAAAGGAAGAGAAATTCAATGATTTTTCATTAACCACCATTTTAAACCTCCAAATGATCAACATATGTTTGGGCGAAATGTTTTAATGGAAATACTTCCAAAATGTGGGATATTTTGAATGTACAGAAATTCTTTACAAATGTTATTAGCAAAGTGAGTTATATATTGAGTCATTTTGTCATTACCACCTAATGACAAAATCCGCAATCACTTAGTTGCCAACCCAATACATCCTAACAATGGAATCTGCAGGAATTCTACGATATTTTCAAATCACCAACTTATTCCATTTCTCATAATTCTCAAAATTCCAAAATTGCAATAAAGTCTCGCCTCTAAGAATTATGCAAAATTTTCTTTACATCCAATATATTTCAATCTTTTCTCATTTTGAAAATTCCCAAGCTTCTATTAACGCAGAGTTATGCTAATGGGAATTCCACAAAATCTTTTCACTGTCTCTCATTTTGCTTCTTTGGTATCTTGGAAAATTTTCAAACTTTTGCTATTGAATGAAAAGCATATTTAACAGTATATATGCAGCTGATTTGGATTTATAAACTGTTGATTTCATTAAAAGGTAGTAAGTGTTGCTTTATATATATATATACTTCATATAATAATTTTATTAATATCAATTTTTATTTTATGAAAAAAATTACATTATAAACAACATTTATATAAATATAATATTCATAAATTAAAAAATTAAACTTTATTATATATATGTCGGATTGTCGTTAGACTTAGGGGCGTATCTTCGTTAAAACAAATCATTGTTGCTGTTCTATAGAGATTATATTTACAGGAACAAATGTTGATTTTACAATGTTTGACAATTAACCATGGTGATTAGACTCTCGAGATGCTAATAACAATGATCTTAGGTTCAATAACGAATGCACGGTCAACGGGATAACTCTGTTAAACGTAGAATATATTTTGAAGCACAAAATAACGTTCGCTCGGTATATACTGCTCGTAAAGATGATGTGTAACTCTCCAAGGAGATCGCAAGACTAAGGCTGACGAAAACTTTCCTCTCCTTACGATCGCGTTCGTTTGTGTATATTGGTCGGGGATTTCGAGGAACTTCCAATCGCCGTTGCTAGGCAGTCACGCGTAGTGGCGACATTGTTTTTGCCTGGAGTTCGGTTACTATTACAACGTATGTCCCATAATATTGACACTTCTCTGTTAGGTAAAAACGTTCATCCCGTGGCCGCGGCTACGTTCAGCGACTAGTTGTGTCACTTCGAGCCCAAGCTCATTATCACAAATCTCAGGCAAATATAATCGGATTAAATCATAAACAATTACTTCTAAGTTTCATTATCTAAGTACAGCTATAATAAATAGTTTAGACTAAAGTATTGGAGATCTCCCCAAATTCCAAAAGAAAGGCCCCAATGTCCTTTCATCTCCGACATATATATATATATATATATACATATATAAGTTAATTATTAATATTAATTTTTATTTAGTTAACTAATTCGTTAATTCCTACACTTTGGTACAAGTGACCAAATGCCCAGCTGAACAAATTGTAAAGTACAAACTAATATGAAAAAAAAGAACATTGGTACAATTCACGCAGATATACTGTTGCTATAAATCGACTTAAGTGTACTCATGAGCTGCAGCGCACATAAGATCGTCTACAGGAAGGAAATTCCCTGTTATCGGTTCCAGTTTACCCTGGATCTATCTTTTCCACCATAGAGATATCCCCTCTCTTCTCCATGAATCGCTTCGACCCATTGTGGATCCGCGCAACCAGAAATACCTCAATCTCCCAAAAGTTCGCGGAAATGGAAGAGGAAGATTAGGGAAGACGGAAGGTTCTCCCTCGATCAAAATTCAGAATCCAGCTGCGATCGTTGATAGAGGAGGAAACTCTGGTTCCTGTGCACCGACGATGATCAATATTCGTCACATGGAGAGATGGGTAGGGGTCGACATTGTCAGGGTTGGTTGGACGATTCTTCATACCATATCGTGCAACTGTTGCCTCCATGAGAAATCATCTTTCACGCATTGAGAGCTAAGCGCTGGAACGTCATCAGGGAAATCTTTCCACGCTCGTTTTCGTTTCCGTGTTGAAAGCTTTATTGCCGCGTGATTCTCGATATTATTATTGCACGGCCAGGTCCCTCGAGCTTCTCTATCTTACTCTGTTTTATGCTGTGTATTTACAACGGAACTTACTAGACGCTCGTATCATTATTATTATTTCATTGTTCCTTTTTTTAAATTCGTCCAGTGGAAAAATATTAAAGTTAATGCTTTTGTATATGTATAGAACCAGATAGTTTTTAATTTGAAAAACCATCCACCTTATATTATTTAGCAATAAAGCTAGAAAAATTTACCGAATGTCCAGCTGGACAAATTGTAAAGTACAAATTAAATAATAATAAAAAAAATATTTTTGTAACGTCTAAATATTACCACGAGTCGTGTAAATTCTGAAAAGCAATTTCAGGAAGATTGTGTGGGTAATATCCTGTCTCGTTATAGTTCAATATACGTAAAATAAGGATTCTTAAGAGGATTCTAAGAAAATCTTTCGTTAATAGAGTTGGTGAGAGTGAAATTGATTGGGTATATACTGGAAATGAAAAGAAAACTTGAAAAGAGTTTCGTTCGCGAATCTGGCAATGGTTCCATTATGATTTATCCTTTTGGAATTGTGGCGTGTTTATAGCGCGATAAAGAGCCGCTCGCTTTTGCATATCTGGGGCGTACAAATCAAGCCATAATGATCCGCGAGGTTTGACTTGAACGCGAAAGGCACAAGGCTTCTGTACGAGAATCGTTATTTTGCTCAAGGAACAGTATAGTCCTATTTATCTTACCTTTTACAAAGATTTGTTGTATAATAAATTTCAATATATAGATACGTAGATAATATAGAGAGAAACATAACAATAGGAATATACAGTAGAAAGATAGCAACGTTGTTTTTGTAGTTTATAAAAGAAATTCTTACGGTCTGTGAGAAATTTTCACCAACCGTCGAGAATCGCAGGGAAGACTAGCAAAAGTTATATTGGGTTGGAAACTAAGCCATTGCGGATTTTGCCTTTAGGTGGTATTGACAAAATCCGCAATCACTTAGTTGCCGACCCAATAGATACAGCGACAGAAGGAACCAGCTTTGTCCCAATTTTTCGAATATTTCTTTTTAAGATTCATAACTGTTGAGAATTGTGGATCATAATCGCCGAAATAAATGTATACGAACACTTACACTACATTTAGAATTGATATCAAAATAGTTTCAGATTTATTTGATATGTGATTGACAAAATATTCGTGGATACACTTTTGCACGCGTCTCAGCACTTTCTTTGTCTCGCCATCTTCTATTGGGTTGGCAACTAAGTGATTGCGGATTTTGTCAATGCCACCTAAAGACAAAATCCGCAATCACTTAGTGGCCAAGCCAATAGACACAGCGACAGAAGGAACCAACTTTGCCCCAACTTTTCGAATATTTCTTTTTAAGATTCTTAGCTGTTGAGAAATGTGGATCTTAATCGCCGAAATAAATGTATACGAACACTTACACTACACTTAGAATTGATATCAAAATAGTTTTAGATTTATTTGATATGTGATTGACAAAATATTCGTGGATACACTTTTGCACGCGTCTCAGCACTCTCTTTGTCTCGCCATCTTCTATTGGCTTGGCAACTAAGTGATTGCGGACTTTGCCATTACTACCTAATGAAAAAATCCACAATGACTTAGTTGCCAACCCAATAGAAGAGAAATTCAATTCAATTCAAAATTCAATTTCTATAATATACGTTTCGCTATTACCATCATCATTACTATACTGCGCAGCTTTACGCAATTATGAGAACAGAATGCATATAACAAATAGAAATGTATAAAATATCCAAAGTGTTATAATTTTTAATGGATAAGACGTATCTCCATCTAAGTTCTATCCTTTTAGTTCTGTGCATAAAAGTATTGCATAAAAATTCACAGTCTAAGTGGATAAACGGATAGTTTTACTTCAGCCTGCCGGGCTTACCAATAACTATTTAAAATTGTATAAAAATAGTATGTGAATGAGGAATTCGAAGGTATTAGTATTCGACAAGAGTATTAGGGAACATCAATTTTGGAGGCGAAATTTGCGCGAGCGAAGTTTAAATCAGGACACCTATTTCCTCCTCATGAAATACCTCCATTCCGTCTCATTCTCTCATAATTACGCTTAAATACTGTCGGGATAGTTATGTCCTTGCCGTGGAAAATTGGATTTCAAAGGAAGCTGATTGCGTTCTGTCCCTAGAAACTGCTACAAACTTGGACAATTCACATTCTGCCAGACACGTGCAAAAATATAATTATCCCCTGTCGCTCACGTGTCATATCGTGGGCGTCTAATTTTCTATAACATAAATATTGTATTATTTTAATGAGGATAACTATACGGTTATGATTAAACCGGCTGAGATAATTAAACCAATATCGCTGATTGATATCGATCTTCCTTTAATTTGATTAGGACGATGCCAGGGGAAATTGAAGGCCCGTTCAAATTATTCGACAATTATTCTGAATTCTAGTACTTTCACTTCAAATTACTTGAAATTTGTCTTTAGATTACTCGACATTTGACTTCATATTTTCTTCTCATTGCATTTTCAAGTATATCTTCATAGCTTAAAAGAGTTTCATATCCAAACCCAAGCTCTTTGACTGATTCTCCTTACCATCCTAACGTTCTATCCTTCAAATATTGCATTATTATTCTTCTAACTCATAAATTAAGATTCTCATCGTTACATATGAGGTGCTATATATGTCTTAATGATAGTGATACTGCTGGTGTATAGCTGTCGCTGTGGGGTACTGCTGCTTTCTTCTCATTTAGGTGTCGTGGAAGAAAAATCGGACTACGGCCGCCGGGATTGAACCCGGGTCTCGAAACGTTCGTAACCAAAGGCGCTACTACTGCGCTGCTGTCGTCCAATCATATTTGGCTGTCGAGTGTCATAACACATATAATTGACGAATAATACAGCTTGACTTTGTTTAATATCACTGAGACGGCTAATCACGTGTTACTCCTGAATGCTTTCTCCATGTGCATGAAGAGGGCAGTACAGTATTGTCTCTTTTCTATTGCTAGTCAAATTTCGTTGACGAGCCTGTGCATTTGCTTTATCGTGGAGTGTTTGTTTTTGAATCCAAAATTGGTGATCTGGTATTAATTTTTCTTTCTCTGTTGTTGGTTTTAGGCGATCGTATATTATTTTCTCTAGTATTTTGAAAAACACAGGAACTAGTGATATTGGTCTGTAAGATGCAGTTTGGTGTGAGTCTTTGCCTGGCTTAGGTAGCCTGGCTGTGCTAGCTTCCATAGATTAGGAAAGTATTGGATTAAAATTGCATTGAATATTATTGTGATTAAACGTATTGCTTTTGGGGGAAGGTTTTTCAAGATTTTACTATTAATTAGGGCGATTCCTGGTGCTTTATTGTCTTCTGTTTTCTTGATTATGATTCTAATTTCTTGTACTGTTATATTAGGCATGGTGTAGTGCTTGTTAGTTGGGGTACTAGTATTTTGCGCATTTTTTGTCTGAATGACATTTGGTTTTACTGTTATTAATATTACATGGAGTAAATGTGTTACAAAGGTGAGTGGAGAATTCTGCAGCTTGCTCTTCGTTGCTTCTGGCCCATGTGTTGTTTGCTTTACTGATTGCTGGGATTAGTTTTATTGGCTTTTTTATTTTGTTCGTGGCTTTCCATAGAGAGTAGTCGGCATTCTCGTGCGCAGAGAGTGTTTCTATGAATTTTGAGAATTCGTTATTATTATGATCTTTTATTTTACTTTTTATTTCCATCGCAAGTTTGTTTAGATGTTTTTTGTTTTCAAGTGTTGTTTTTTGTTTTTGTCATTTTGCTTTCGCATTCCTTTTTCTCTGATTTTATCAAGGAGGTCTGTTGGAATTATATTGAATGAACCGACATTACATTTACATCGTCTGAGGTACTAAGATTCTAACACAATACTGCGATATTTACCAAGTACAACAAAATCTCTTTAATCATCTTGATAAAAATAAGAAATTCCACGAACATTCTCAGTCTATTCGTTATCGTTTCATCTCTTGTCCTTATCATTCGATGATTCCAAGTTATTTACGCTGTCTGTATTTCCTCCGAGACACTACAAAAATACGATTGTGTGCGCGAAGCGTTCGTTTCGTAATCCGCGAAAATAATGAAAATTTCAACAATTAGCAAGACACGTGAACGCAAAGGAGGCACACGAGGATGAAAAAAAACACGATACGATTGTATAATAGATACCGACGCGCCAGCAGCCGCGAAGTCTAGTTGTTTTGCGTAATAACCGGTAAAATAATTAGCCGGTGCGGCGTCCCGACGTCTTCCGTGGCCAATGCCTTGAGTTAGCTGTCTCGTCGTCTTATGGCCAACTGCTGTTCGTGTACGGTCCACGCTCGTGGTTACCAGTACAGAGCAATAATTAAAAACGATGATTAACACTTTGACTGTAACGCCGAATCACATGTTTCGCAGAGGGCGCCACCGGAGTATTTTATTATTCAAAATATATAATGGCAAAATAATAATAAATTGATGATGTAAGACAACATTCTTCCCCAATGGACCGTTTATCTTATTGGTGGTTACGGGTGACCACCGTGGCGTCTTAGTAACAGTTGATAGCGACATATTATAACAGGGCTTCGTTTATTTCAACAAACCATTCGCATTCGTTATTTCGTCGTAAGCAAAACGTGCAGAATATATTGTTGGAACGTGTAGAAGATATTAGTAAACAGTATTATGATTATTTTTATGATTTCGACGAAACATTCGGCTGAAATGGTAGAGGTCCAGAAAAAAAAATGATGTTTGTGATAAAGCAATGGTAGTGGTAGACTACAAGAGAGGAAAATGTGCTGTAGATTTATCAGATCAAATGATAGCATATTCTACACCACATAAAAGAATCCTCAAGTGGTATATAAAATTAGCTTTAGAGTTACTGCTAAATACATCAATTTCAAACGCGATGATACTCTATAAACAAGTAAGAAAAACAAAAATCAAGGTATCAGATTTTAGAATGGCACTCGCGATGCACCTTACACAATGCCATTCATCAGAGCCGTGAAATATACTTGTTCGACAAAGATTGTGACACGAAATGCAGAAGAAAGAAGGGCAAGCATAACTGGCACGAAAATTTTACAGAGTGGTATAAAAAAAATGTTAAACAGTTAGGATTAAAAATTGCTAAAAACCGGAC
Source organism: Bombus soroeensis (assembly GCA_014737365.1). Classification (NCBI taxonomy): domain Eukaryota; kingdom Metazoa; phylum Arthropoda; class Insecta; order Hymenoptera; family Apidae; genus Bombus; species Bombus soroeensis. The sequence continues at coordinate 82,064 of JACXIL010000230.1, forward strand.
CAAACAGGTGACCACCTGTCGTCCAGATTGTATTGATGAGCCACAATTATGTTTAAATGTGTTTCAACACAGTGCACCGTTAGATGCAACATTTGTTCTCATTTTTTAATAAAAATGTTTAATTGTTCAATGGGGCATTTTTTATTTCAAAGTATCTTCTATTCATCGGTTATATTCAAAATCCTAATTGTCAATTTTCATTCAATTTTTACAATTGTAAGAAGTCACCAATGACCACACAGTGGCGACATGGCGGGTCATATAGGACCAACGTGGCAGTCAAAGTGTTTTTACCATTTTAGTGTTTTTGACACTTTACCGACTGATAGCCGATTAATCGGTTTTTGTCGCCGACACTTACCGACCGATAGCCTATTAAAATAGTCAAACTGGAAGATGGTATCCCACTGGGGGTAGCCATCCATCTTTTATTATTTAGCAATTAAGTTTGAAAAATTTGCCGAATATCCTGGCGGACAAATTACAAAGTACAAATTAAATAATAATAAAAAAAGATCATCTACGCACATCCATCCACTTACACATACGATCTTATTTCAGTCAGTTTTACTATTACACATCTGTATTATTCATTTATTCAGCATTTACCATTGGCGAATTAGAAATAAATACATAAAAAAGTAAATATAAATGTTGGTTAGCGACGATAAAATTCGAATAGTAGAGGCGTAGAGTAGAAAAATGTTGCGTTACGTAAATTGTTGTACAATGCAAATTTACTCTATGCTGTTCTATCGTTGTATAGCCAGAACAGCCAGAATATCGCATGGTTGCACGTCGTCTTTCGTATCCAGGGCCCTCGGTTCGCCGTTTAATTTAACCAAAAATAATTTCTCCCGTTCACCTGCCTCCCATTGCGCATCTGACTACCTAAGTTCTTAATTAGTGCATGGATAGGCGTGTTGGCCGTGGATCGGGCCAGTGCTACACCTCGGTTACGAGTAATTACTGTCGGAATATTTGGAGCGGCGCGGAGGTGGCTCCACCGTAGAATTTACTAGGATAGCCGAAATTGTCGGCGTATTTCATGAGATCGTAATATAATCGGTTGCTCGCAGCCTGCATGAAATTTGAATCTCGGGCCGACCTATTATTACGTCGCTTTTACCTTTTAAAACTTTTAATAGTAGTTCAATTCTTTATATTTGAATATTCACTATAGAATATTTTTATGTGTATTATATCATCGTACGTATTATATAAAACATTTTGAAATTTCATTAGCATTGTGATGAGACACAACTGTCGTGATTATTTTGGTAAAGTAACAAACCGATTTGCAAATGTATGTACATAGAAATTACAAGATATTTCTGCAAATTATATATACGTTACATTTAGTAGAAAATTCACATTGAATATTGCAAACAATTTTTATAATTGTAATTTAGCAAAACAGTTTCATTAAAAATTACAGCTTATCAATATGATATATAATTAACTGTTTGAATATCTTGCAGTTCCTATTGGGTTGGCAACTAAGTGATTGCTGATTCTCTCAATACCACCTAATAACAAAATCCGCAATCACTTAGTTGCCAACGCAATAGTACACGTTTATTTCAAACAGAAGCCTCTGACCGCGCCCTCTGCACGAAGCGTCGCTTCATATTAGGTCGTCCGAAAAAATTCTTTCGTTTTATAAGGAAATAATGGATGCACATTTTCCGTTTTATATTATTTTGTCGAATTATGTATGATCCATTTTGTTCTATCAAAATGAAGATCACAACGTTCGACAGATTAGGTTTCATGTTTGTATAAAGATGCATCGTTGTAAAAGACGTGTCTGTAAAAGAAAGACACTTTTCGGACAACCTAATAGAAGCATAAGTGTAGTCTATTAGACGTGACCATAGTTCTGTGGCGGCACTGGACGACGGAACTTTCCAATGGCTTCGTTACACAAAGCCCTATATCATCAGAGCGTAAGGCCGACATGCCCAATGTACCATCGATATTTCTACGGTCCTTTCGCCGAATATTCCGAAGAATGCATACGCAGCAACGTCGCGGACGTCGAACAAACGTGCGTAGTGGGGATATAGAGGGGCAACAAAATCTTTTTTGAACAAAAGATTCATAACGTTTCGAACAGCGAAGTGCGAAGGGTCTAGCGTAACAGCGAAGCAAACATGTTCGAGAAGCGTGATTGTTGATTGTTGATCGTTGTTTGTTGACTGTTAATTGTTTAATAAACTTTTTTGTTGAACATCGAGAGTATTACTCGGGCACTTACATCCAACACCACCTCACTTCTACTCTGGTCTTCAGTCTACGAAACGTACAGTACGATACAACATGTCGTCTGATTATTAAAATGTCGAGCGACGGGGAAATACGCCTTCATCCTACGATCACTACGTTCTATATTTATAGCTGCAACGAATGCCTGCCTACTGTCAATGTTAACGCTAGTCGTGACGACGAAAACGGTTGTTTCGTGGTCAGGTGCGCATTACTTTAGAATGACCTCTGCATGAAAGCGTACTGTTACCATCAACGTGTCTAATACGCTTCTATGGAAGGACGCTTCGTGATCAGTGCATCAATATAATTGTGATAATCGAGTCTCGTTGCGAAATTAATGAAATTGCAAATTATAATACACACAATATATTTATAATAGTCAAACTGGAAGATGGTATCCCGTTAGGGATAGCCATCCACGTGTTATTTAGCAATTAAGCTAAAAAAATTTACCGAATGTCCAGTTGGATAAATTGTAAAGTACAAATTAAATAATAAAGAAAAAATATATTTATGAAAGGTATATACGTACGAGTGTTTGAATACTTTCACGAGCTGCTAGTGAAAAGAGGATTTTTCTTCGTTGCATTTACGAAGGAGTGATCGTGTAATTGGGTCATTTCTTCTGTTAAATTCAGTCATAATTTCCCGGATTGCCGCTAATTATTATCGACGTTGGTGCTTGGCCCCTTAGGCTCTTTGTTATTAATTATCCGGTAACGAGGTTCTTTCATGCGATGCTCCTCGTTGTTAACCGGTTACTTCCGTTCTACTGCATTTTCATTCGCCCGGTAAGAAAATAATTGTTTCGCTTAAGAATACTCCGCGGCCTTTAGTTGCATTCTTTTCAAGCAACGAAGATTTTTTTTTTTATTATTTAATTTGTACTTTACAATTCGTCCAGCTAGACATTAATTTTTCTAGCTTAATTGTTAGATAACATTGGTAACCACAATGATGAAGATTTGACTTTCGTTTTGTTATATTAAGAAGCTTTGTATTTTGTACGTGAATTTGTGATTGTGATATTTTATAAACGTTTATAAACGAACAGAACAGAGGAACGATTGATAAATTTAACACAAATATTCTTCTCTTGTTATTTCTTAAAAATTATTTCATTCCAAAAACAGTGATTCACTTCAAATAATTAACATTTCGCGTATTCTGCTTTTACTCTCACGGTATTAACACAACTTCTTCGTAAATTCTGCCCAAAAATTATTTAATAACCATGTTTTCTACTAACATTTTCAGAGTTCGTGTACAACTCCACCAACCAACAGAGGTATTTGTCTTCTAGTAATTATTGACTTCCATGATTTATTTAAATTTCCATTTGTATTATAATCAATCAATATTTTCCAATGAACAGCTTGAGGTGGTTTATTATACGTGTTGGTTTATTAAACAAACGAGCGATAAAATTGTAATCTTCAGTGTATATTAAAATCACTTTAAAATACAATTACAAAGATAGTGCCGTGCCGGTCGTAATCGTCGCTCGCTGTTGGACTGCGTGACTCGCTATACTGAACGTCCTAGAGGGCACGTTCGTCTATTTGTATCGACTGGTGGTGTTACAAAAAGTTCAAATGTAACTCCGGTTGACGGTTACAAATAATATTTTGCCGGCAGTTCGTTTACCTTTAAACCTAGCGAACCAAAGCAACGTTGTTATTTCAAGGCACAACAATATGAGTCTCTGCCGATTCAGATCTTCCATTGACTCATGTGCCGCTACAAGTTTAATTATTATACCTGTATATTCCTATCGACAAAGATGGTAGAGTGTATGCTGTTAAAGTATATTAATTATGTAAATTTAACGACTGCCAGGGTACAAATACTTTTGTGATTCACTGTATAGTATATGTATGTGAATATTTTCTCTCATTACGTGGAAACATATTCTAAAAATGTGTTCTATTGTCACCGTGAAACCAATAATATACACTGTCTGACGAAAGTATTCGAACGCTTACATATGCAGACTTGAATGGCCGAAATAATGTACATTAATTTGCTTAGACAAGCAGATGTCAGTAGGAAGATGGAAGATTTGAGGTTATGTCAGTAGAATTTGAAAAGGACTCAACAACGTAGGTAGGAGTTGATACATTTATTAGAAACACGCATTGTGACTAACAAAATTATTTGAACGCTACATATATTATTAAATTATTTAATATTAATATTTTGTTGAACCACCTTTAGCAGCGATAGTGTGTCTCAGTCGACGTTCCATACTGTAAATCAATGATTTTGTAAAACTACACTTAACGGAGTTCCATATTTCTATAATTTTATCTTTCAATACTTGCTTTGTAGTTATCTGGAATTTATTTAATCTTTTTCCGATTTCAGCCGATAAATTTTCAATCGGATTTATGTCTGGACTTTGCAGTGGAATAATTAGTATGTGTGGTGTGTTATATACGATCCATTCTTTCGCAATTCTAGTAGCAGTATGCTTAGGATCATTATCTTGTTGGAAGTGGAAATCTTCCAATAATCTTAATTTACGGACACTTTCTTTAAGGTTATTTTTAAAAATATTTAGATACTTATATTTATCAAGTATTCCATCAATGAATATCAAATTTCCGGTGCCACTGGCAGCCATGCACCCCCACACCATAACCGATCCACCTCCGTGTTTTACTGTTTGACGTAAATGTCGAATTTCCAATTCCGTATTTGGTTTTCTCCGCACATAATTTTGATCATCCGAGCCAAAAATGTTAAACTTTGACTCATCCGAAAAGAAGGCTTTGTCCCAAAAATTATCTTTATTAATATCGGTTTTTGCAAAAGTCAATCTTTTTTTATGATTTACCGCATTAATATATGGCTTCTTTCGCGGTACTCTGCCATGAAAATCATTGTTTCGTAAGATTCGTCGACATAATTCCGGGTGAACTTCTTTATGAAACATATCAGCTACCATACTTGCGAATTGAGGAGCGGATGAAGTAGGATTTTTTTTTAATTCGCGAATAATAACTTCCTCCTCTCTTCCAGTCAATTTCTTTGGTCTACCTGATAGAGCTTTGTTTCCTCATCCTTTCACATTTTTATGATATAATGTATTGTCGACTTACTTCTGTTCACAATACCAGCAATCTCGTTATATGATTTGTCGTCCTCATGTAATCGGAATATTATTTCTCTTTCACACTTTTTTGTTTCAGACTTTTTGGTATTCATTTTAAATACTATTGTGTACACTTTTGCATTACTGTTTGTTATGCCCCGAGGTTTACTATTCCTACAAGGCCGTATTCCTAACCGTTTCTCTTGGTACTACAGTGTCGCAGACAGATCGTCTTACATGACCGGCGAGATTTACACAAAGTAACGATAAGCGCATAGTTGTCGTCAAGCAGCGAATTCTACAAAACATCGATTCCCCTTCGGTCCGTTATTTTACCAACACAAAAAACGTGGCATACTTGACCATAGGCGTGAACGGTTACGAGACCCGAGTGTGGTGGGGGTCGTCTCCAAGAGAAGACAAAGGACAAAATCGAAGGGCAGTCAGTGGCAAATGAGGATTCAAACCGAATGCATCATGAGGTTCAAAGAAATAAAATAAAAGTTTCCTTAATCAAACGAATACGTCGAGAAATATTATAAAGTCGATTCGAATTATAACAATAAACTAGTTGTAGCATCGTTAAATCATTTGTAACGTGTTAATTATAATTTTAAATATTGCTAAAAGTGGAAGCTTATAGTAACCCTGATAATTCTGTGTTACAATCATTTGAACTACCTCTGTTATCCTAATCGAAACAGGAGAACGACTGGTTCGCGGTGTCGACTATCAAAATTGTAGCGAGAATTTACGCCTCTCGCTGTCGCGTTTCCTCACGATCGCGTCTTTCCGCGTACGGTCGTAACTGTTACTGAAACGACATCCTAACATCAAGTGAACGTACCAATATTTTTATTTAGCAATGTTTACATTCGATGCAAAGGAAGATGAAAGACTATCAACAGTGTTACAGTGTTCGAATACTTTTGTGTAAAGATAACAAATTGTTTTAACAAATTAGTTTAGTACACCTCATTTTATTAATTGAAATTTGTAAGTGTAAGCGTTTGAATACTTTCGTCAGCCACTGTAGATAATTCAAAAGCCTTTCTCAGTGAAGATAATAAACTCGCCCTTGTACCGTATATCGTAATTGATTGTCGAAGACAAATAAAAGAGAAGAATATTTTCCTATGACTCAATACTTTTCACGTAATCGAGAAACATTTTGTTACACGGTTTAATAAATCCTAACACGACACCGACGTCACGTTTTCGATGGCGATAGCCTTCTCTACCGTGCGAAATATGCAACGAAAAATAATGTAGCAGAAAATAATCCATTCTGCTACGTGTACTTCTCTCCCTGTGGACGTTGCAAAATACTTTCTTATAGCAGCTGCTGCATTCAGCCGTATCGACCCGACAGAAATTGTTTAATAACGACCAACTAAAATGAACACGCCATGAATTTGAATAAAGCTGCTGTTAAATCATATTTTTCATAATTCCATGAATTTACGTTCGACAAAAAATGTTCAAATTACGAGTATCGTGAATTCATTTAATACAACGGTATGTTCGTAGCAATCCATTAAATATTCGGTATTTTCGATTTTAATAATTCTCGTATTTATTACGGATCGCGGAGATGAGAAAGAATCATCGCAAAAACGGAATAGTGAAATTATCGATATTGTTTCTGTTATTTCAAAACTATGAATATGCATATTTTGAAATTTTGCCGTCAGAAAGTGCACTTTTCTTTGTATTTAATTGTACGTAGAAATTGGAACGGCGAATGTGACATAACAAACTTAGTATAATTTTCCACTCGTATCGTATGGATTGGCGGACGTTGTCATTAGGTGGTAATGACAAAATCCGCAATCACTTAGTTGCCAGCCCAGTAATTTCTATAATTCATCAAACCAATGTTAGTTAAAAATGAATTTTCATGAACGAAACAAATTACATTCGAAGTCAGTGTAGGTCTTACAATATGTAATACTTATCCAAGGTTTAATTAAATCCAATAAACAATTATATTAAATTCGATAAATTATCTTAACCAGATTACCGATATTACATCGAATTAATGATAACATGATTGGCGAGTAAACTTTGCTTATTTATGTATTTATAGACAATATAAAATTGCAAAAATGTACAGAATATACATAACATGTATATTCAAACATCTAAACATCCAAAATATAGTATTCGTCATAATATTCACTGGATGAAATTTTCTGCTTAAATTCCATTTCTCCAATCAAATCTATAAAAACACGCGTTCATATAAACATCCCCAACCGACACGAACAACAGCAAAAAGGTGATAAATACGCACTTGAATATTTCCGACTTCCGAATTCGACTCTAGAACAGCCATAACTGATGGGCAATGACCACAGTGAAGTTAGAGGAACGATCGAGAGTTAAGTCATGCCCGATGCGCTTAACGTATCCCGAAGAAGAGATGAAGAGGGTTAAAGTGTGACGTGAATGCATCGCTATTATGCGCCAACCAGATATTATGCCAGTTGGATCGATCTTACAGACCCCAATTGCATTCGCAGACAATACACCATCAAGTCACGCTCTTTCTCCTTTTTCCCTCACTCTTCCCACCTATCTTCCTTGTCCCTCCAATAGAAAAAAAGATCAGCCCTCGTCTTCCACAGCGCCCGAGGCACCAACTCGTCGCAACGACGACGAACGCTGTAATTTAACCCGCGTATTTGATGAAACCGCTTAAAACCTTTTAAACGAGGTTTAAATCATTTGAGGTTGAAATGCAGAATTTCGCACGCGACTGCCCCTCCCTCTAGGCGGCGTTATCAGTAGTCAGCTTAATCGGCGACCACTTTTTCCTTCTCCGCGCGCCATTGTCTTGCTGTGGCATTCACAGAACGAGTCCGCTCCCGCATTCGTTTCGTATTTTATTAATTTCTTTCGCCGAGCCGAGCTTCTCCGGCCTAATTTCTTCCTTTTCATCCCCTTTCCTCTCGTCTTTCTTATTTCTTTGTTCTTCTTCCTTTACATTTATCTGTTCTCGTCGATTAATTCGAGGCGAATGAAGAAATATCAATGGACTTCATTGGAGGGGTATCGGTATTGTACTGGATTATTTAGTTATTATTTTATATATTATTATATCGTCGCGAAGGATTGTAAAATGTAATTGTAAAATGATTATCACTTAATTTGATTATTATTTATTGTAACGTGGTTCCTCCCCTGTGGGATTGGACGAATTTCCAGTTTTACAATATTCGACATAGGAATATTTTGATTTTCATTTACGATCTATATTTCATCTTTCGACAACAAAATGTAGAATTGCAAAGTTTTAATTATTACATAGCTTATGACATAATTTAGATTTTATTCTTTTAGCTAAACGATAATCGTGAATCTATGTGTTTTTTTTTTATTAAAACTGACCTAGATGCAATAAATTCGTCTTTATTAATTTTTTATTTTCTAATTACAGCAGTTTCTAGCTGAATTGGGACAACTTGGTCCCAAATTCGAGTAAGTTAGGAGCATCAATATTTATTTTGCATTATATTCGAACGAATGCAAAAGTATCAAAAGATATTTAGAAGCAGAATAAAAAATAAATATACGAAACGTATAACGGAATATTTTATTTTAGAGCGATAAGGCGAAGAACCAAACGAAATAATTTGTACTACCACGTGATAGTAAAGTTCAGATAGTAAAAATTCAAATTGTCTACGTAGACGTATAAAGCGACGCTAAAACTACCAGCAACACTTACAGGACACGATAAACACTCCGTACAAAGCGTTAGATAACACTCTGATTTAACACTTTAACATTTTGCAACTTTTTGTTCCAAAAAATATTACACACGCGAGGAACATATCTCTAATATTCTGCAAGGGTGCACGCGTGTCAGAATAAATCCAATACTCGCCATTCTATGATTTATACCTTCTCTTTCACAATGAAACTTCTCAATTGTCACTGCATTCTTAAGGGATGCTCGTATATTATCAACGTAGTATTATGTTTCTCACAACACATGTTATCTCGACGACCAAATTACCAGCACGCGTTACTCATGTTTTATTAGGTTGGCAACTAAGTGATTGCGGATTTTGTCGATACCACCTAATGACAAACGCCGCAATCAGTTAGTTGCCAATCCAGTACAATTTGTTTCTGTCTAAACCTTTTGATATGTGCGTCAAGGATCACGTAGCTGGTGTTCGTTTTATCAGAGATATTTATTCAAACTCGACGCAATAATAACTTAGCTAAATAAGTTGCTAAACGAGGGTACATTCGTCTCGGAGGAAACGCTTTCATTTGCAGATGGCGCTAGACGCTCGAGTGTCGATATCGGCAGGTACTTCGCCGATACGTAACTTCTGGCCGAACAAAAACTTGTCTTTTTCTCCGCGAACAAAAATAGCTCCAAGCCTTCCGATTATTTACCGATAAAAACGCGCTTCTCTGTATCGATTGAAAATTGTTTACAATGGTAGTTATCAGCTTAAGCAGATACGAATAATAATAACGAATAATTGGAAGAGCGACTGCAATAATTAATTAACTCGCAAACTAAGTTTCCATTCATTAATTCGTTCATCGATCGATCTTTTGTACGCTGGTAAATTTCTCGCGTGGGAAGATCATATTTCTGCATTGTTTTAATTGATTGATGTAATCGATGAAAAATTTCGTCCGTCACCAATGACCAACTTGGCAGTCAAAGTATCAATTTCTTTACAGAAGTTGATGATCTTTTGTTGGAACGGGGTCGATGTTAGAGTGTCCTTAAGATGTATTGCATTTCATAAAATCATTTGAAGAATACCATTAAATTATCAACTTATTGAAACCTTCGTTACAAAATTTAATGCTATTGGCTTGACAACTAAATGATTGCGGATTTTGTCATTAGCTGGTATTGACAAATCCGCAGTCACTTAGTTGCCGACCCAATATTTTCATTGCCAATAACAAAATTGAAAATTACTTTCAAGCGTCTTTCAGTTTTAACTATCCAATCCTATCCTATCCCCAATGTAAACCATCGTTTACATTGCGGCTATTCACGCACACAAAACAGCTTCACGAAATTTGATACTCGGGTAACCTCCACGAGCAAACGTTCCTCTTACCGCGCGCATTCCTGACAAGTCGAGTTCGCGTGAGATTTGTTGAGAAATTCGAGCCGAAGGAGAAGAAGAATTGCTCGCCGGTGGATTGTCGGATATTGGCGAAAGAAAAACAGACGAAAGGATCTGGAACAAGGAGGACACGCTCGGCATCGTGCCCACCAAGGAGATTGCAGTGTCACGTTTTGCAAAAATGTCACGCGGAATCTAGTCCCCTGGATTAGTTCCAGATTCGTTGAATATTAAATTGGCGCTGCGATAGCTGGTCGATCGTCCCTGAAAACTATTGTACTTCGCTTTTGTAGTCCATATGGATTCGAGTGGACACTTGACGACAGAAGAGAAAAGAGTGAAAGAGTGGCAAATCTCTTTTACAATTTCTCCGGAGGAAGAAAAGAAGCTGCGGAATTATTAGTAGGATTTATTGAATGGAATTAACATGAATTAACATAACGTTGAGCGGATGTTAAAAGATATTCCATTCGTGTGTCTGTTTGAATGGCAAAGGTAGCAGACGGGACAGAGCAGAGAGAAAATTACACAGCGCCACGTTTAATAATAATAATTCCAGCAGGCGCCTTTAATCTGGATTGGTTCCAACTTCTTCGAATATTAAGCCGTACGAATGAAACACGAGATCACTTTTCACTCGCGCCAACTTCTCGCCATCCTCCTCCGAGCTTCCTTCTCTCCCCCTTCCTTTTTCTTTCCTTCAGTTTGTGTGAACTCATGTGAGACTGCGCGTTAAGAGAGATTAAAATTTCCTGCCTTTCTTTCCCCGTGGACGCCTCTTCACCTGCACAGTTCCATGATTCCATTCACTTTCGTTTAATTTTAATGCTCGCGCCGTTAATTTAGAAAATTTGACAAATATTAGGTTATCCGAAAAATTTCTTTCGTTTCATAAGATGATAATAGATGAACAACAATTTCTGTTTTATATTTTTTTATTGAAATAGGTACGATCCATTTCGTTCTATTTCTATTATTACGTTCGTGTATAATTCAATAAACTAATATAAAACAAGAAACATTGTGCGTCTATTATTTTCTTATAAAACGAAAAAAACTTTTCGGATAACCTAACATTTCTTTTCCAATTCATTTTCTTCTTATTCCGTTTTCTTGCTGTTGGACAGTCTGAGCCGGGGGAATGTTTTTCGAAATTAATCACAGGAAAGAAGATATTAATGAGAGAGCAGTTAATCAAACTCTATTTTCTATTCTGTTTTTTTTTCCATCGAAAGTTTAGACGAGAACATTGAACTTGCAACGAAGGATAACTCGGAGCTGCTGTTTAATTGGGTCTCGAGAAACCTGTTTTCTCCTTTAGTCAACTCCACGCCCGAAGAATTCGAGTGCTACTCTTGAAAGTGGCGTGCCAGTCGTTCGTTCGAAGAATGTTGTTCATTCAATTTCGTATGGAACATAAATTCCGCGCGATATCGCGCATTACTTTTCTTCCTTCGCGCGATTGAAATTTCAATCGTGAATGAAGATTAACTTTATTACTAGACCATGCATTATATTATATTAATGCAAATCCATATTTTTACGAACATAATTGGAAAAGTAGATGTTGAATAAAAATTGTTTTATTTATTAAATATTGTAAAAAAATAAGATACTATGCTTTGGATATTTTATAGATTTTTACAAACGCGTAAGTAAATACTTAAGTAGCTTTGATTTAAAAATGAAAAAAAAAGAAGATTCACAAGTGGTACACGTTGTTTGGGTTAATTGAACAAATTAATTGAGCTGGATAATTCAGATCAGCTTAATGTTGAAATTTCAAGGTGGATGAATTGAACACAAATAGCTAGCTTATTCGAGTAAGGTTAGTTCACTTTGCATGTGTTTAATTGCCACAAAAATTTAATTGTCCTCGATACTCAATTTTATACAGTATTTTTTTGGTTAATTGAACAAATTAATTGAGCTGGATAATTCAGATCAGCTTAATGTTGAAATTTCAAGATGAAGGAATTGAACACAAGTAGATAGCTTATTTGAGTAAGGTTAGTTCACTTTGCATGTGCTTAATTGTTAAAAAAAATTAATTGTGTTCGATACTCAACTTTATACACGATTGATTGGGTTAATTGAACAAATTAATTGAGCTGGATAGTTCAGATCAACTTAATGTTGAAATTGAGCACAAGTAGGTAGCTTATTCGAGTAAGGTTAGTTTACTTTGCGTGTGTTTAATTTCCACAAAAATTTAAATTTTTGTCTTCGATACTCAACTTCAACTTAATCGTTTTTTTTGTTACTCTGGTGAAAGGAGCATCTTTGTGGAACATTAATGTCGTTCGCGGTAATTAGATGCGACTAATTAATTATCGCAATTAAGGGCGCTGGGAGAATAGCAGGAATAATTGCCATTCTACTAATTGATTCATTTCCGATATTCGACTCTTTAATGTCTCGTGATTAAAGACGCGAGTGTCATTAATTACGATCTGTAATATCTTAAATTTACACATCCTTTGTTAATTAGCTTTTTACTCGCTTCCATGCGTTCTTAACATAATTTGTCATTAAAATTTGGGAACCATATTTTTTTTATATGCCTTACTTAAAATACTGAAAAAGCCGTTTTCTATGTCCTTTGATTCTTATTTTTATCTCTTTACATTTGTAGCCTTTACATTTTTTCAAATCATTATTTTAAAGTAAATTTTACAAAAACAAATAACATCAGTTTAGCTTGCAGAATTTCTATTTGTTTGGTTATTGCAATGAAATCGTCCATAATAATTTCAATAAATTTTATATTTCAATAAATTCATCCCCATGGAGAAATTTCAAAAATTTCCAAAAAAAAAGCACAATTCATTTAACCAGTTAACTGCATTCGTATATACACGTTGATCGAAAACTTTATTTCGATGCGGTTGACGTGTATACTCGTCGTGTGAAATTAAAAATTACCATTTACCATAAAAACTCGAAATTTTAGTAAAAAGTAATATAAATGATATTTAGCGATATGTTTCGTTTATATTTCCAGTAAACCTATTATTTATTTTATTTTATAAAAAACAGCTTGTTTATTTTTTAATTTTAATCTGTTTAAAAAACAAATCCACTTCAAAGATGTGCTGTCTGCTGAAAAATGAAATGCAAAACAAGAAGTCAGGACCTGCGAAATACCACATTGCTTTAAAAAATACCATACTAAGATCACCTGAATTTTTTCAATTTTTTTCCATCAATTTTTCTTCTTTATGAATTTTATTCTTTTTGGCAATTTCTAACTTTTTAATAACAATACCTTCTTCAACAACGAATCGTTAATTTCTCATCGAATAAAAACGTAATCCTTTTTCATTTCGCTTGACTTTTTTCCTAAAATTTGTAATAGGAACATTTGCCCTGTATTCGATTCGTATACTCGTCATCGCTTGATTTTACCTGCTCATGGGATTTCTGAAACTAAACTCCGCAGTTAACAGGTTGAAACACCGCCTGTATTATTGGCAACTAAGTGATTGCGGATTTTGTCAGTGCCACCTAATGACAAAACCCGCAATCACTTAGTTGCCAACCTAATAATTCCCACCAAAGGATCGACGAAATAGCGCGCCCTTGTGACTGACCACTGAGTTATCGGAACCACTTGATCTCTGATCTCTGGCGAGACGGTTCTATCGAGCAGAAAGTACCAGGCGTTAAAGCCTCGATTAGCGATCTTGTAGTGTACAAACTAGGACTATAAGAGTCTACAGTCACGTGGAAATGCAGAAACGGTCTAGTGGATGGGTTAGTTGGAGAGCAGGCCAGAAGCTTGGTAAATATTAGCATTGCTCTTCACATCGAGTATCTAATAATATGTACGTATATAGTATGAAATTCCGGGTCTCCGATGACCCTAATTTCTCAAAGCGTTTGCACATCTACTTCAAAAGCTTATTTAGGTTACAGTCGTACGGTCTGGTGGTAACAACGAAACAGCGATTTTTTATTTACGCGATCAGCCACAGAAACGACATCATTAGCTTCCATTAATTAGCCGTCTTTTCGACGATTAACCTTTTCACTGTGCACTTCTGTGCGAAAAAGTAGTTACACGACGATGGTGTATGAAAATTGAGCTTTATACCGATTCAGTGGTTTTGGTGACTTATATGGGTGCTTATATATTGGTGTAGGGAATTGGTCGACAAAATTCCTTAATCCTGTTGTGATATTCCAATCTTTATTCGAGTCGATAACGTAAAGTGGGTATATCGAGTATCAGTTTTGTAGAAAAAGCGAAGATAACATTTATTACTATATCTTTTAGTTCTATATTTATTTAGTTTTCTGTATTTTTATTCCAATTAAAAAATATCATTTCTTACGGTTATATTATCGATTATATTCAAAATGCCCTAACCGCGCCACAGAAGAAACCGTGGCCGGTCATATAGGACCAACGTGGCAGTCAAAGTGTTTTAACCGTTTTAGTGCCAGGGGTTTTTAACACTTTACCGACCGATTGCCGATTAATCAGTTTTTGTCACCAACGCTTGCCGACCTATAGCCTATCTATAGTTAATCGGTTGCTATGGCGATAAACAATCTTTCTCATTATATGAGCAGTAATTTATTATTTAGTATTAAGGTACCTTCCTCAGTTGCGTCAGTTGCGTTGCTTTGTAAGCTCCCCCAGTTTTATACCAATTTGAAAAACTTACCGTTCGCGATGAACGAAAAGAATGGTATTGGAGAGTCTAAACCGAAACAGAGTCGACGCCAGGGAGAATCTGCGCCTAAGTTGCGTATGCTGTTGAACCGCTAGCGGTCAGTAAAGTGTTAAAAATCCGTGTCGGACCGTGCCATATAGCGCGATAAAGTTTCGTTCATTTATTTGCGAGAAATGCCTATTGACACGATCGCGCTGCTCCTTTTTTCGTTTATGCAGATGGTTTACGATTATTTAAGAAAAACAACAGTAATTACGAGAGGAAACTCTGATATGACTCGCGACGAGTTACATTCGGAACCGAGCGCGTTGCGAATTGACGATCGTGACGAACATCGCGACACAGTTCACCACAATACGCAAACAGCGCGATCGCGCTGCGTGACGCTAAAACGGTTAAAAGCCTCTCTTCTCTTCTGAAATGCAATTAGCAGCATCGAGTTTGCCAGTATGCTGCACTTCGCGTCGGACAAACTGTTAACACTCATCGCCGCAATCTTAACGCAGCATCTACCAATTACCCTTCTGGTTCTCGTTTTTCCTCGGTCCCATTAGGTCGTTTTATTATCGCGAAACGACGCAAGATTCGGTCGAGTGTTGGGAGACAAACGGCGACCGCGCGCGCCAGAAACCAGGAGAGAAACAGCGGAAAAGAAAAAGATTGAGGGCGAGATGGGAACGGCGAAGCACGGCGGAATTGCGGCCGGCGAAAACATTTAATTGCGGGGAAACAGAGTAGCTGGAGTGTGCTAAAAGGCTTGTGAAGTGCGCGTAACTACGCTAAACAAGCTCCAACCCCGCCATCTTCCTTTTATTTCCGTCATAAACCGGACCCGGCTATAAAAAGCTTTGTGCTCCGCTCGAGACAATGGCCGACCGGAAACGAACGACTGGTCGAGATTGACCAGCTCCGGTTCGTTGTGCGATGCGTCGGTCAGTTACCGATCTATTGGGTTGGCAACTAAGTGGTTGCGGATTTTGTCAATACCACCTAATGACAAAATCCGCAATCACTTAGTTGCCAACGAAATAATTCCTTCCACGGCGATGTATAGTTTCGGCAATACGAATGTTCAACGAAAGTGTAGATTGGGTTATTGTTGATAATTAAATTGCGGATTTTTATGCAGAACTCGAAGATATAAAAATTCGTAGGACGTATGCGATTATTTAAAAATGTATGAAATATCCAAAGTATAGTAGAATGTGATATTTGATAAAGGAAACAATTTTTTATAGCTATGTTGCATTTTTCAAGTTATACATATTTATATGAATATGAATTTTTGGATAAACATTCGCAGTCTATTGATAACAAATTGCTTTCAATATCATTGATTTTTATGGAAATTTTTGCAGCAATAAATATATACCGTGGATGGTTATAGAAATTCGGATTATGAATCGAAGCACAGGTTCCTTTCACACAAATATTGTACACAGAAATTTCATTTTCAATATCTCGTATATTTTTCTATATTCTATACATTCTGTTTAATTTTCCATCAAGTAAAAATGTTTCATAAATGCACAAATATTCGTAGTATAATAATAAGTATTTGAATAATCGGTCGTTGATATACTTCAATTTCTTGGAGGGTTTTTTTTTTTAGGAAATCAAAATGAAACAATCAATACATTCGGGCTTTTATAAAAAAAAATTATATACTTCTCTGTTCCTGACTATATTGTAAATGAAAATAAAATTCTTTGGCCATATTATTGCGGTACAACGATGTCTACAAAAAACACATGACTCAGAAGCGGGAATTCAAAATGTATGAACAAGGTAATGGCGAATGCAAATAATTATATATACAACTCGCGTTTTTTCACAGCTAAAAAATTTATAAGGTTTATAGATTTGTCTGATAACGTAAACAATTTGTCTACAAATTTGTGAAATTGTTTTTTTTTTTCTTAACAGAGATTTCTTCAAGACTCTGCTTCTTTTATCAAAAATATTCAAGTTACTTCGTTTACGTATTCTACAATATACGACGTTACGTTTAACCGTTTGAGCGCTATGATCGCATATATGCGTTCTCACATAACCATTCAATTTAGGTTAGGAACGCATATATGCGTTCTCACAAAACCATTCAATTTTAGGTTAAAAGTGGCGTTAAAGTGGCTTGATAGAAAAGACGTATGGATGTTATCCATCTGACATTCTGATGATTTCGTTGAAACAAAAAAAATTAATTATCAAACTGGCAAATAGAAGCGAAAACCAAAGTGTGTAGCAGACTACTATGCCTTGATGGGCGCAGTCGATAAAATCGATATGATTTTCAGTTCACTTCGCTGCGTTGGAAAAAGCACAAAATGGTATAAAAAATATTTTTTCCACCTCTTAGACCTCGCTATATATAATGCATATATTCTTTATAAAGGTGCTAATAATAAAACTGGAACGTTTGAAAATTTTCATCTGCTTCTCATAAAAGATATTTTGCAAAAATACCCACCACACAGAGTAGAGGTTAAAGGAGGATGAGTTCATTCGGACGACCTTACATTTCGGTTAACGAAGAGGCATTTCCCTACATGCTGCACAACTAAAGAAAATAAACATTCGTTACGATGAGGATGCGCTGTTTGCACTAAACATAATCACAGGAATGATCGCTTTCAGATTTACCATACAATACAAAATTATTACATTTTCGATTTAAGAGATATAATTTCAAACTTTGATATTACTCATGTTATTATTGCTTAATGAAATAAATGGTTATTAAGGTCTTTCAGGTAACTACATAATTTATTTTAGCTACAATCAATATATTTTGCAATGAAAATTCAGTCTGCTCAACTTGCGCTCTTTCGTAAAAGATACACAGCCCACGGTGTCTTTCTCTGTAAAGAGTGGGTCGCCCATGGCGCACGTTTAGGTTAAGTATTAAGCTTGTCGCAAAATCAGCAACAACAAATTAAAAGAAATATCCATTCGCGACTAAATTAGCAGCTCATGTAATTGAAGCGTTTTAGGCAGTTTGAACAGCTCTAATTCCAGAAACTAAATGCTACCATTAATTATTATACCGTTGCAAGGTGGCGACACTTGTTCACTTGGGGATTTCTAGAGAATATCAATTTCCACTCTGTCAGCCGATGAATACGTTTCGCTCGATTATATCTGAATTTTCACTCGTCAATCCTCCAAATCTTCATCTGAGAAATCATTCTTTTTAAAATTAAAAGAGAAAAAAAGAAAAATCGAGAAAGGAGAAAAAAGAAGAATAAATCTGTCAAAGACACGAAATTCCGTCTTTGAAGAACCATAGATCTTTCATAGATAGATAGATAGATTCCATAGATCTTCTAACAACGAGATTAAAGTAAAATTCCCATTTCGAAATCTGCATTTATATTGGGTTGGCAACTAAGTGATTGCGGATTTTGTCATTACCACCTAATGGCAAAATCCGCAACCACTTAGTTGCAGACCCAGTAGTTCCTAAAGCAAACTTAGAATCGTGTCTCCAGCCAGAGACTCGGTCGAGAAGAGCGAAATTCGAATGCCATTTAGAGGATATGATTTTAAGACTTTGGCAAATTTGGCGACAAGAGCCTTCTCTTTGCTTCACAAACATTTGATCTTCGTTCGAAAGGAATTTACACGAGCCACGAAATTCACGAACGTTCTGCACCCTCTTACAAACTGAAGGACCACGATGAACACCAATTCAACCATGTTTCTTCCACTTTGTCCAATCTATTTCCTCAATCTCATCGAATAGAATTCTCAAGAACGTGGTCACACGTAGGACCGTTAACTTTCCTGATATTTTGGTAGCGTAAAATCGACAGGGAATCCATCCAAGTTCCAGCGACGTTTCAAACAGTCAGTGACAGATGGCTACTGGTAAATTCTTAGTTCAGTCAACATCCACACTCTCGATAATCGTTTGGCCATTCAAGTGACGTAAGATAACTGAAACTGCACTGGATTTGCGAAACTTGGAACCTCCAGGCTTTCCATTCGGTCGCTTCTGTAATGTGGTTAACTGAAAGGTGGATCCTGATCTTTCGAGGTGTCAACTTGCTACTTCACTTGTTTATGCTTTTCTAGGAACGTTTAGGACGGTTATCGCCTGAATTTCCATTCGAGTTCCTCTGGATCACGTTCCATTGAATTAAACGACCCGCACATATTGTATTTATTGATTTGTTTATGGTGTCAAGTTTATGAGTATATTATGGTCGAAGAAGACAATCCAACGACGTTTTCGTTGATGTCACTGAGATTGTTATGAATGAAATGGAACGATTCTATATTGCCACTGTTGAAAGCTGCAGGATCTACGATGTCAATGAAATTGTAAGACAAATCTAGATCGTACAATTTCGCCAGTTTGTCAAAGATTCCGACGGTAATATGAGTCAGTTTGTTCCTCCTCAAGTTCAATTTTCTCAGGCTAGACAGATTGTCGAAGGACCCAGGTTCTATATCAGCGATCTCGTTAAACTGAAGGTTCAGCATCTGCAACGAGTCCAGGTCATCAAAATCTCCTTTGAAAATGTTCGTCAGTGAATTATAATCGAGAAACAGAGCGGTCAGTGCTTTCAGCCCACGAAACGTGCCAGGTAGGATCTTGCTTACAAGATTATATTCCAAATGCAAATGAGTGAGTTCGTGTAGCTTCTCGAAGCTGCCGGGTACAATCTTGCTGATCCTGTTGTTATCCAACCTAAGAAACTGCAACAGATCGGTCAGGTCAACGAAAGTGTCTTGCTCGATGGACGTTAAGCGATTGTATCTAAGGAACAACCACTTCAGATAGGGCAATCCATCGAATGCATGTTTAGGTAGGTGATCGATCCGATTGAAGCTCAGATAGAGAGCCTTCAGCTTCTTCAGTTCGGAGAACAGATAAGGTTTCAGGCTGACTCGGTTGTTGTCCAGGTGTAGCTCCTCCAAATCCGCCAATCCACGAAACGACAACTTCGTTAGTGTGGAAATTCGGTTGCCGTGACCCAGGCTCAAGCTGGTTGCCGTCAAGTTCTCGAACGCGTCCTCACGCACCTCGATTAGGCTTAGATCGTGGATGCTCAAGCTGTTCGCTTCGCCATGTTGGCTGACGTTCACGAGAACGTCCTCCTCACGGCAAATCGTGTAGTCGTTGCTTTGCCTACACGTCACCACGTCTGGCGACGTCGACAAGGATGTTGGTATGACCAGCGAGAGAACAAGCAGCCACGACATCACGACGCAAACCTTCTGACCAGATACCGGGTTAAGCCACTGTCTGCCATCGTATCGCTCTGTTATATGCATTATGCATTGGCGAGTGCGCGCGCACATGTGCCATGTACGCGGTGTCTAGGGCTATTACTTGCCGGCCGACGATAAGCAGGAAGCGGTAGCTTCGACGCTGTAATTGGGATCGTTGACTCGGGGTGTCTTGATTGCTACGGATGGCATTTCGGTAATTCGTTTGATAGTCTTAGCTTTTATTGTCGAAATATATATAGTTTGATTGGTATATTGCAGAGGGAACGATGAACTGATTCTTGTTTTGTCAAGGGTGTTCATAAAGGCTTTTACTTCCTATTGGGTTGGAAACTAAGTGATTGCGGACTTTGCCATTAGGTGGTATTGAGAGAGTCCGCAATCACTTAGTTGCCAACCTAATAGAAAGTAAAAGCCACGCTTTATGAGCACCCTTGACAAAACAAAAATCAGTTCAATGCTCCCTCATGAATATGCCAACCCAATATTGGACTGTCTTGGTTGCTACGGATGGCATTTCGGTAATTCGTTTGATAGTCTTAGTTTTTATTGTTGAAATATATATAGTTTGATTGGTATATTGCAGAAGGAACGATGAACTGATTCTTGTTTTGTCGAGGCTGCTCATAAAGCTTGGCTTTTATTTTCTATTGGGACTTTCTATAGCAACTAGGTGATTGCGGAGTTTGCCATTAGGTGGTGTTGAGAGAATCCACAATCACTTAGTTGCCAATCCAATATTTCCATTTCTGATACTGGTTATGTGCATATGTGGTCGTTGCAAGCGTGTTTTACTTTTTATGGGGCAGTTACATCGTTTGTTTAGTGTACGATTGGAGAAAGAATGAATTGGCTGTTCTTTTTTATCAAAAATGTTTCATGCTTTGATTCGTGAAATTGGATTCAATTGATTTATGGAAGCCTTCTTTCAAGAGAAGTCACTCTGTAGATGAATCTGGCAGATAAAGGCAGCTTGTTTTCCACCTTAAACAATTGGTCTGCAAAACTGCAAATGTTTCGATATCTGTGTTCTCCGAAAGATCTTTCGCGAATCAGATCATTCGACGAATATAAACGATAGATGAACCTTGTACATTTTGTCTATTGATTGCTTCTATCCTCATATGTGACTAACAAGTTTAGGTTCCAACTATGATAATTTACAAGGAATGTTCTTTGTTGCTTCTGTTTTATTGGCAACTAAGTGATTGCGGCTTTTGTCATTAGGTGGTATTGACAAAGCCGCAATCACTTAGTTGCCAACCCAACAATTAGATTGAGAAGCAGTTGCGACCAATTTAATCGTAACGTGTACCATTTTGTAGACTAACGTGGGGTCCTTAACCCTTTGCACTCCGAATTTTATTTCAATTTCGATATCAGCAGCTGCCAACACTTTTAAGTATTTTATTTGAAATTTACTTTAACTAAAAAATAAGGCAATTTAAATAAATAAAATGAAGAAAGAAATTCACTTAAATACCAGTTTTATTCACATTATTGTTGAATTTTGTAATTTTTAAGTGTATGATATATCTTGAAGCAATTTCTAGGGTGCAATGCTGCTTTTCTTTTGCACGTTTCACAAAAAAAGCTGGGACTCGACAAAGGAGCTCCTGAGGTAAAAACTGACGACGAATCACACTTGACATAGCAATGCAAAGGTTATTAATCGTAAGGTGTACTATTTTTTAGATTAACGAGGGGTCTAGAGTATTCGAATCGCTTAACCAGCCGACGATTAATGCGCCCGCGTTAAATCAGCTCATTTGTATCGTTCTGTGTGTACCTAGTTTCACTAAATGCATCACGTGTTCACGGTGCAAATGCCTTTCAAACTCGGTGCTGTTCAGCCATCCGGACTGCACCGCAAACGATATGAAACCCTTCCGTCGATTTGTTTATAAATTCGAGACACGTACTCGCGACTGCATGAAATTAGAACGTAATTAAACCTATTGAGAGCGTGATTATGCTCGATGGAAGATATTTTCAGATATATTGGGTTGGCAACTAAGTGATTGCGGATTTTGTCATTAGGTGGTATTGACAAAATCCGTAATCACTTAGTTGCCAAGCCAATAGACACAGCGACAGAAGGAACCAACTTTGCCCTAACTTTTCAAATATTTCTTTCGAAGATTCTTAGCTATTAAGAATTGTGGATCTTAATCGCCAAAATAAATGTATAGAAGCACTTACATTACACTTAGAATTGATATCAAAATAGTTTCAGATTCATTTGATATGTGATTGACAAGATATTCGTGGATACACATTTGCACGCGTCTCAGCACTTTCTTTGTCTCGCCATCTTCTATTGGGTTGGCAACTAAGTGATTGCGGATTTTGTCATTAGGTGGTATTGACAAAATCCGCAATCACTTAGTTGCCAACCTAATAGATCAAAAGTTTAGGATACGATTTTCTCATGTAAAGCTTAATTTTGAAAAAAATTGTTTTTGAAAAATTGTTCACCTACATAGATAATATACTTAATTGATAATATTTTTCCTCCTGTTTTCTTCAATTCAATTATTTCTTATAAAAGTGTATACGCACTTTCGAAATTAACTTCCCTGAAAACTAAATCGCAGATTACAAACATTTAAATGAACTATGAATTTTAATATGATTTCATTTCGCCTAAGAAATCAATCCTCGTTCGCCCTATGACATTCTAATATTAAGATAACATCAGTTCGAAATTGCACCGTGACCTTACTTTTCAAACTGCTTTATCGACTTTCCCTTAAAACTTTGGAAATCGATGGTCATTTTATTAGAACTTTGCCGATTATTTCGACCGATATACGATGAAAAATCGACGTGATTCGCTGATAGGACTTTTTATGAAAGTTGGTGCTGGCGAATGGAAAATTGATTATCCGAAAGTTGAAGTTATCGCGTCGTGTCGACAGAATATACACTTCGCGCTCTATCGAAGCTTCTCTGAAACTAATTATTTTGCAGCCACGTCGAGTTTTCGTGCTGCGCTCCAGCAATGTTTGGCATTCATATTTGCGTATCGTAGCTGCACGTTGCTTTCATTTTCCTTTATTTATACTCGACGCTTTGGTTTTTGCGCATGGCCACCCATTTTCAAGCGCGATTCTCACTGTATCGATGCTCTCGATCTTCTCAGCCGACTGTTCCACCTGCGATTGGTTTTAGCTTGATCGTGGAAAATTGTTACTACGATACCGATGATAACGACGAACCATCAAAATTTCACACGAAACACTGGACGTATTTTTTTATCGAAGTTTTATTAAAAGCTCCGCAGACAAAATATTAAATTGGAGGTTTACGTGGAATTTTAAACGGTCTTAACCTCTTCCTGTGCTTTAACACTAGAACTGCCGATAGTTAACATGAAGCTATTTCTATCAAAACCAGTGAAAATGACTGGGTCTTTAAAAAATACGTAATAATAGTTTTTATATTTATTGATTTATTACTTTATTACAGAAAGAATTCCATGTTATGTAGTAGTACATTTTTGGTATTATTAATCCATCTGGGACCATCATCCCTAAACGAGAATTGGCACATTTATAAAATTGTAAAACCAGTCAATTTGACTGGTGTGGTATTATAGTTCTAGTGTTAACAAATGATGAAAATCTTGGCCCAAACATGAATATCACGAGCCAGGCTCGTCAACAGATAGCTTTACATCTGCCAGAGCGTTTTAGGAAGCATCATGGAATTTTCTTTAGAGTTGTAAGTACTTTCTTGTTAGAAATTGATTAAAGGTGAATATTTCTTATAATTTAATTTTTTGTTTATACTATGCTACTTATTTTTATGCTACTTATTATTACATTCCTTTAGGTATCCTTAGAGGGTGCATGGCTGCCAGTGGCACCGGAAGTTTGATATTTATTGATGGAATACTTGATAAATATAAGTATTTCATTATTTTAAAAAATAACCTTAAAGAAAGTGCCCCTAAATTAGGATTACTGGAAGATTTCCACTTCCAACAAGATAATGATCCTAAGCATACTGCTAGAATTGTGAAAGAATGGATCTTATATAATACACCACACATGCTAATTACTCCACCGCAAAGTCCAGACATAAATTCAATTGAAAATTTATGGGCTGAAATCTGAAAAAGATGAAATAAATTTCAGATAACCACAAAGCAAGTACTGAAAGGTATAATTATAGAAATATGGAACTCCGTTGAGTATATTTACAAAATCATTGGTTTACAGTATGGAACGTCGACTGAGACACACTATTGCTGCTAAAGGTGGTCCAACAAAATATTAATATTAAATAATTTAATAATATATGTAGCATTCAAATAATTTTGTTAGTCACTTACAATGCGTGTTTCTAATAAATGTATCTACTTCTACCTACGTTGTTGAATCCTTTTCAAATTTTACTGACATAACCTCAAAACTTCCATCTTCTTACTGACATCTGCTTGTCTAAGCAAATTACTTTATTTCGGCCATTCAAGTTTGCATATTTAAGCGTTCGAATACTTTCCTGAGCCACTGTTTATCGAGAATATAGTTGAAACTTCATTGTTTTGCTCGCAAAAACAACACTCGGCCGCTATCAGTCATTGCACCCTTGCCATACTGCAATCAATTAAATTGTAATTTACTAAATCTACTGAATGATAAACAATTATCGTTAGGATGAATTACAGTACGGAACACCTATCTCTCTGTGGGAATAAAAGTTCAGTAAAATCGAAATTCTGTTGCAGAGAAACCTTATAATTTCCCTCCTTTTTTCTTACGGTGATTTATCGTTACCGAACACCAGACACGTCCCCCTCTGTTTTACATTTTCCATTCTTCCCTTAAAAAAGATATTTCACGCGCGTGCTCTGGCACGCTAAGGGAACAAATGTCAGCAGAGAAAAATGC
The DNA here is from genome assembly GCA_014737365.1 of Bombus soroeensis. Classification (NCBI taxonomy): domain Eukaryota; kingdom Metazoa; phylum Arthropoda; class Insecta; order Hymenoptera; family Apidae; genus Bombus; species Bombus soroeensis. The sequence continues at coordinate 107,364 of JACXIL010000230.1, forward strand.
GGCACGAAATTTGACGCGACACCCATCGTAAAACAAGAGAAAGGACAAAAAGCCATTTCAGCTGTGAAACATTTGTGTAATTCCATAGGAATTTCGTTTCATTCGTCCAATTATAGGAACTATGGGGTTTGTCCAACTTGGTGTTGCTCTCCGTCTACGGACAAGTTTCCGCGATTTTCTACCGTTTGGACTTGACTGTTTTACGCGTGTCGTAAGTAACGTTGCATCGTCTGATCGATTCCTTGCTGCAGCAATGGCATAGTCCTTTACGACATTTGTCCAATTCGACCTCTTTGCTCCACCGCAAATGGAAACCCATAATATACCAATATTATATTCAATGGATTTCATAATAGCGCTTTGTTTGCTTCCACGCCTATGTGTATTTACGCGTGTGCGTGTGTTTGCCTATTTACCCTTCGGCCTTTCTGAGCCTATACATGTGTTTGTGTACGTATTTATCGATACGCGTCCTGTTTTCTGCACACGCACACACGCCAATATATTCCATTCGTTTTCTATCGTTTTTTGTACATGTATATGTCAGTGGAACTGGATATCTTTTATATTGGTGTCTCGCATACATACGTTTTGCCTTTCTTTGGATGTTATCTGTTCATGTGATTATATCTATTTAGGTATAACGACGGTCCATAAGTATCGAGCTACTTGATATGACATATTTTCTTAACATTAAATATCAGGTTCCAAGGATTTCAATTTATTTTCAGCTTTCTGTTGGAAAAATTAAAATTTTCCTTTTCCAGTATCTTCCTATCCTTTCGCCTTTTGCTTCGTTTTCAGCTGGAGCACCTTCATTGGCGGGAATTTCAATGAAACGCAGTGGAACGAAGCAACATGGCCGACTTTCGCCATGTAGTACACATATCGTATGAAAATATAACCCGATACGCGGACTTGTTTCACTTTTTTACCAAGCGAACAGTGAACTTTCTAGCGAGTGATCGTCGTGTATTATTGGGTTGGCAAGTAAGTGATTGCGGCTTTTGTCATTACCACCTAATGACAAAATCCGCAATCACTTACTTGCCAACCCAATAATAACCAGGTAACTAGCCTCGAATCGATACCGGTTTTGTTATCTTCCTGTTAATCCAGATCGGGCAACTTTATTTCCTGGTTTACCAATTTAGTTAATCAAACATTCATAGATACAAAATACTGTACGACCTCAAGATAGTAAATTTGAGAATTTTTGTTATATCTTTCTTTATTCTTTTTTCTTTTAATAAGTTTCACACTTTATAGTACCGTGTTCTACTTCGTTAAAATTATTGTAACCTTCATTTCTTGTTCCTTTGATAGATACACATCTCATACTTTAGATTTAAGCACTTCTGCTATTCATTCTTTGCCATTCTAGTTACATTTAATATTTGCTCATGACCGATTCATACATTGCCATTATAGTTTTATACTTCACTAAGTTTCAACCAGATTTAGAATTTCTACAGATTTATTTAAACTTTCTATGCGTCTCATTAAAAATTTCCTCAGTGAGGTTCCAAAACCAAAACTCAAAGGAGACAGTGAATATCATTAATACAATTATAAATAAATATTATTTAATATAATAGCGATATTATAATATAATTAATAATATAATATAATATTAAATATTATGTCTGTGTAATATTACGAACCTTTTTGTGTATTTTAAATCGTATTCTATCATGAAAATATAATTCCAACAAATTGCTCGTTTCCTTCATAACCTGTACGAAATGATCATGTATTACACTTTATATGTGATCAGCAAATGTTCCAATATTTACAAATAGGAATATGTGCTCTTGACGACGTCAACATTATCGGCTAAGTCAATTAAATCAAACCCGTGCTTCATCGACCAATCCCGTGGATATCGTGAACGATACTTTTTAACCGGCTTAGAGGACCTGAATCGACCGATAAAATCAATCGATTGACGTTTCAAGTCGTATCCCCTGTTCGTTAGAGAAATCCTCGAACCAATTTAAGTTTCCCCGAGAGCTGATAGGTGGGCTTCGTTTCAATCAGTGTCTAATAAAAATAATCAAGCAAAAATAATAGATTCGGCGACGGAAGGAACCGACTTTGCCCAACCTAACTCCAACTTTTCAAATATTTCTTTCTAAGATTCATAACTGTTGAGAATTGGGGATCTTAATCACCGAAATAAATGTATAGCAACACTTATATTACACTTAGAATTGATATCAAAATAGTTTTAGATTCATTTGATATGTGATTAACAAGATATTCGTCGATACACATTTGCACGCGCCTCAGTACTCTCTTTGTCGCGCCATCTTCTTTACCATATTACCAACGGAACAGTTGCATTCTTCTGTTTTACTTAATATCTCAATAATAACTTTAAGATTTGAAATTTTTTATATAAACAAAGAAGAACAAAATTTCTAACACAATAAAACGAAATATTGGGTTGGCAACTATGTGATTGCGGATTTTGTCAATATCACCTAACTGCCAACTCAATAGATCCAAATCGAAACTTTCGACTTGTAGTACAGATGCATAAAGAAATGTATAGGTCGTGTACAGTTTCTTTGCGTTTGATCACACAAGTAGTACTTCATAAGATCGAGAATGTCATAAAGATATTCAGCGAGATCAGCAGTCTTTCTATACACGAAATCCCAATCCTCTGTTCACTATATACATGTCATAGTTAACATAATGACGACTAGGTTTAACACAGATAAAAACAGAGATTTGTTCCATCCGATAAATATTTATAACATATATACTAACTTTCTTTAGATAATTCATATGTATATATATTGAGTTGTTAAGAACATTCGTGGCGTTTTTCACAATTGATATGTTCCGTGGTAGATTACGAAAAGATTGCAAGAGGACTTCTCTTTGCACAAATTATATTCATATTTAAAAGAAATACTATGTGTATTTCATTCGATAAAATGTGTATGCAATAAAAATACATTTGCTTCAAATTGTGCTCAAAGTTGGTTACTAACTTTTTGAATAATCTCATATTTTGTACTTGGATTCTGTAACTTCACTATATAACGCTAAACTAGTAAGTAATAATTTCTCAATCGATAACGAAGAATCTGAATTTTATTTGCCAGAAGCTAATACGAACTCTCCTTTACGTGAAACTATTAAAATCCTTTACTAGAATAGAACCATCGATACGATAGCTTGCCGATATTCGTCCGGAAATACTATAATGTTTTCCCAGGAGTACGACGATGTGACAGGACAATAAAACCTGAAAAATTACGATGCAATCTCTGCAACGGAATGAATACACGTATAGATAGATACATGCAGGTTTTACCACGTAACACGATAATGGATGTACCGTTGGTAGGTAAAAATGGCCGCAAATTAGAAAATGAAGAAAATTTGGAAAGAAACGTAGAAGCGGAATTTCTATCTCCTCTGATCTCCCCCTGTTAAACCTTCTTTCATTTAAAATTCATCTGGACGGGCCCAGGAGTAATATAAAAGGGAGATTCCTAAGTAGCCTCGTTAAATACACAGCGACTGTATCGTCATTTTTATGTCACAAAATGTAAACCTACACTTTATACGAACATCGATAGTCTATGTCGTTTGAACTGATATTAGACGACTTATTCAAAACCGAATCCTTTTAATCGAAGTAAAAACTCTCTGAATAAATGGATAGGTTCGCCCTCCCAATTCTAAATTTTTTCACTTGAATTTCATAAAAACTTGCTGCTTCGAGGTAGAACAATTTTACAGCCACAAAGAAAAGTACCTCAAGAGCTAATGATGCTGTAAGGTAATGTAATAATAATATGACTGCACTTTGGAAGAAGTAGAATATAATTATTTTGCTAATACTACCAAGCCACTGAAGAGAGCCAGACAAACTGCAGTGTTGTCAACAAACTAAACGAACGTTTTCCGATTTAGAGGTATCAGAACGAGAGATATTAACATTCTAATAGAACTTGTAACTTTTCCTGATTAAAGAAGCTTAAAACGGTGGTAGGGAGTGAGATTGTAAGAGGCTAAAAACAGAGATTGTTACAAAAAAGGACGAGGGTCAGATTTGTCTAGCTAAAACGAGTTAAGCTGTGCAGGAGTTGAACTACCTTAGCATTTGGGTTTAATGACTTATCGTCTGCGATAGTACTATGTATCTCTGCCATGCTTGAGCGGAAGTTGAAGACTTTCGAGCCTGAAAGCTGAGACAGCTCGCTACTAAAAACCATAAAAAGAACTTCTAGGTACTCGATGTAAACTTCTTATGGTCTGAGCAATCGCATCATTATATAGCTTTTTTACGCTCCACGTATTTATACGTCACGTTTCTTTATTGCACCAATTTCTACATTCTACAAAGTCTATATATAACACATGATAGCAAAAATTATTTTAGCTGGACGTCCACATAATGGTAAAATTCGAAGACCTTTGTATCCATGCCAGTTAATATATTATTCGCAAGGTTGAAGATTTTCAGTGCTGGAATTCTTCCAAATCCATTAAATTTCATTATAGTGATCTTTGTTATGAGAGAGATGTAGCTATATCAAGATGGATAGTCCATTGAACTTCCATTTTCTTTCCTCAGAATTAAATATTTTGCAGACTTTTCTGAATATTCTATACAATTCATCTAAATTTTTCTCAATAAGTTTCGAAAAACAAACTCAAAACAGATGGTAGATTTCAATAATAAAACTAATTTCAATTTTCAATTAGAATCAAACACACTTTACTTTTAATCATGTTACCACGTCAGAAAAACTTACTTAAAATTCTCAATGGGAGAATTGATTGTAAAATGCATCCAAATAAATTAAAAAAATATTTCTATAACATTATGAACACCGTTGTATATTCTACAATAAATCGTTACCTTTCATAACTGTATCAATTCAACTAATTAATCGTTTTCTTATAAATCTCTACAAACTTATCAAATATCACATTTTGTATAAGATTAGCAATGCTTCTACGAGCAAGGACGTACGCTCCATGCTGCCTGTTGATCATAGACAATTCCTCGTCTGGACGACAACCTTATTCCCATGCTGGTGCTTCCTAAATTACAGCGCCGAAAAGAAACATCCGATGGTGCTGCTCGGTGTCCAAGCTCACTATTAGGATGTCGATACTAATGATCGATCGCCGATAAAAAAGAAACAAATCGACTATGTTTTCTATTTTTCTCGGCCTCGAATTCGTCGCCAGCTTGTCTTTTTGTGCGTTAGCATCGAAAACCAACGATTCCTTCTCTGTGGAATTGTTTGTTTGCCTGGCAAATTCTTGTGACAGTCCTGTCTCGCGCGTACAATCGTGTTTACCGAAACCATTCGTTGGAACGATCGGGAGGCTGAATAGTTTTGTGTTTAGTCGGTCGATTAATTGAACGCGTTAATTGGACTATTTGGCCGCGTTTTGTTCCACGATTAATTGGACGGGATCGCTACAGAGGAGGGTCAAGAGAGATGACCGTGTAGTTGTCTGTTAACGTGGCTTGTTCGGCTACCGATTACTTGTACCATGTGTAATTCCATCCATGTTTCAATTTTTTATTGGCAATGATATATGGAAGTTTCTCTCCTGTTTATAATTTTTAGAACGAAGTAATCTTTTGCAATGTAGTTTGAAGATTAGATTCAAATTTTTTGTTAGTTATGAGTCTCAGGATGCATTAATATTTTATAATATTATAGAATACAATGTAACTTGAAGATTCGATATCCATACGTTCATATTTTATTTTATCTGTTTATACTCTAAACTATTTTATTTCATTGATATAGTTTTACATCGATATCAAATGGTTTATTTATAACAATTACTATAATTCCTTCTTTTGCATACATAAAATTCTGGATTATAGAGGATGAAGAAAAATTTTCCAGTATTGCAGGTGTGATATATTACGGCATTGTAGGCATAACAATGCTGATGAATGTTGCAAGAATATTCAGTGAATAGTTTAGTATCCTAGTGAGTTTAATCTTTAATCTTCAGTTAAGAATGGAAGCAAAAATAGGAAGATACAATAACAATACAAGAAGAATTAGCTTGAAATTAAATTAAAATTATTCAATAATTTATATACATATAATTATTAAATATGTATAATTGAATTGTTACTTTACGTTTTACGGGTGCAGTATATCTTTCAGAATGGATTTTTATTTTTCTTCAGTAAATATAATACATAACTATTATTCCCAAATGTAATGCAATTAAGGAATAAATTTTCGAAAGCTTTTCTCCAGAGCCCTGAAAATATTTACAAATTAGGAGAATATTTCGTAAGCGAATAATATTTCGAAAAAGAATTTCTCAAATCCAACAGCTTATTTTATCCGTCACGTTTATATCACGAACATACTGCGATCTTATAGAACATAATACTTCCATTTAACATATGTCGTATTACCACTGGCGCACGATCCCCTCTAAATCCTGGCGCTTCTTTTCCTCCAGGTCACTTCAACCTGAATTTTACATGTTTCAAGGGATTAAAGAGCAAAGAAAAGTTTCGGCTTGGCACAGAGGTTGCACGCCTCAATATCTTCAGCATCGTGAATTTTTCTGGAGAATTACGGCAGAATTTTAATTATAAAGGAGATAACGGCAAGTGCCTGCGATATCGGTGCTTTCATAGAAAACTCTTACAAGAAGAGGGGAAAAGAAAAAGGGGAGACAGGAAACCTGATATTTTGCTCGATGGAACAACACTTCTAGCGTTACAATTGAGTAAAAATGAGATGAATTTCGAAATCGTGCATAGTTACATAAGAAATGCTTAACTACATATATGCACACAAATACACATATATATTAGCATTAAATAAAAATGTGTATCGTGCCAATATGTTCCAAGTGCTAAATTCAAAGCACAAAGTGAATTGCTTGGAGAAATTCTAATGGCCAAATATCGGAGAATCTGAATCTACAATAAAATGCATATAATACACGATGCCTCGTTAACAGCTGGCATCTTAATATCTTCGTACATATGCTTGAACGTATGAAAGACGACGAAGGGAAAAAGTTGCGTGGGTAGATTCTCTTTGTACATTTCTCCGAAGGGATTCGACAAATCGGAACGTCGTCTTTAACTCTTTAGATGGAACAATACGTCAAGCTGAGATGTATTCTTCGTTAGAATATTGCAACATTTTCTCGGGAAATTGTATTCAAAGCTTCCGAGAAATGTCGGTTCGACGAGACGTCGAGTTTCGATTGGCACGGCGAGGTGTTTGACGAATACTCGACGAACGTGCTTGAGAAAATCTTGTAATTTAGTTAAGAATTAATTTGCTTCGCTTTAGATTATCAGTCATTCCCAATTTGTTTTTTTCATATAATAGAAAATTGTAAGTAGAATACAGTAATTTACTTGTATGTAGTATGGCTACATAGTCACATTAATAAAAATTTCTGACTAAATATAACTGCAGGGACTCTTGAGGAAGCACTGTTATTTCTAAGGAAGGTTAGGTTAAGAGAAAACGATGGAGGACAAGGAGCTAAGAACTAAGAAGTAGATCCTTAGCCAATTCTCTTTCATAAAACGGAACTTCGCAATATCACGTATATTAATTGACACCAAGATTGCAAATAAATTATCGTATTAACACAAATGTAGCCTTTAATAAATTAAATTCAAAATACAACTCATTTAGATGACACATCATCTTTCTCAGTTGCACGATTTGCTGTATATATCGATACTGTAGGTTCGATGTGTGGGACTGGAAACAGTAAACAGTCTCGTGAAGGGGCTACGTTTCGAATCGAAGTTTTGGATGTATTGTCGTGGAGATTGAATCTGTGCAGATTACTCGGGGATCTTCGGCCGAAATGTGGCAACGGTGTCGCAGCGTGTTCTCGATCATAAAAGCGCTGGGTACCATCGACCGCAAAGAAGGAAACGAAATTGTTCGGATTTCTGCCCAGAGCTGTGTGTCTTCGCCTGTTTCATAATACAATTCGTGCCATGAGACAGGCACAGGAAATGGTACTAAGGGAAAGAGACATATATATTTGAAACGACGAATGAAGACGCTCTCGAGCATTGCGACGCCTCCTCCGTGAGATTACTACTGCGCTTTATAATCGTTTTGTGAGAAATTGGACACGCAAAATATTCGAGATATTACTTGCACGCCATTGCGACTGGTCGAGGCAACTGTTTAACTCGGCTAGTTATTACGAGCGGATGAAGCAATTGTCGTAAGAGAGAGTGTCAAAATGGAAGGGCCATGCTTTATCATTATATCATTCCATCCGATCCAATCCACTTAATATTGTAATGGCGGTGTAAAGTTGATTAAATCGCAGTTGAAACAGGCGAGATGAACCGGTTGCAAGGTCGTCGAGTTTTTCACCGATTTCCCATGCTAGAGAAAGTACGCACTTATCTGAAAATAGTACTGGAGCTGGATAATTCCAAATTTTGTTACAGCATCTGGGATGCTTATGGAGCACGTAAAAATTGTTAAAATTACGTATTTGTGTACATTTTTGACATATCGATGGAAATTTTGGTTCCTTGGCAATTTTTGTTAGAAATCATTTGAATTCTATGTATAGGGCATTTATGCTATTAGTTCCCAGCGTTTCTCTCGTAAACGATAAGCCTGAGGGAAAAAATGAAAGAGGAAAAAGATGAATGGTTCAAGATGAACTACATATCCACGATAATATTCTTGCATCGAGCAAGTAGAATAGAACAGCTGCAAATTAAGGAACGAAGGAAACTTGGAACAAAAGAGAAGAGGGAGATTTTTATATCCTGTCTGAAACTCCCTTTTTATGTAACATTCATCTCGACAAGCAGAGGAATAATATGAAAGAGAGTTTCTTAAGTAGCATCGTTAAATATACAATAACTCTATCGCCATTCTTATGTCACAAAATGTAAATTTACATTTTGCACGACATCCACAGTCCATATAGTTTCAACAGATATTAGACGACATATTAAAAAACGAAAATTTTTAATCGAAACGGGGACTGTTAGAGCAACTGAATGCATTAACTTCCCCAATTCCACAAATTTGTTGATTCGAATTTTGTAACAACATGATACCCTCGTTCCCTCTGGGTAGAACAATTTTACATGCATAAAAAACGTACCTTGAAGGTTATAATTCTGCATATTGCTCATTGGAAGGAGTAGAATATGATTGTTTTGCTAATATCATCAAGCTGCTGAAGAGGGTTAGATAAACTATTGTGTCTTCAACAACACGAACGAACGTTTTCCGATTTAAAAATATCAGAACGATATTTATGTTACGAGATATCGAGAGATGTTGATATTCCAATATGACTTGTAACTTTTCTTGATCAAAGAATATTAAAACGAAGGTATGAGGTGAGATTATGAGATCCTAAAAACAGAGATTGTTGTAAGAAACAACGAGAGTCATATTTGTCTAGCTGGAGGGAATTAAGCTGTGTGAAAATTCAACTAGTTTAGCATCTAGATCTAATGATTTATCATCTGCTATAGCACTATACCTCTGGGATGCTTTTGCGAAAGTCGAAGACTTGCGAGCCTGAATGCTCCGCTTTGGCTCACTAGTGAGAAGCGTAAAAAGAACCTCTAGCTCCGCCATCTTAGCTACTCGATGTAGATTTGTCATACTCTGGCCAAACTCATTGATTTTTGATTGATTCCACTAATTTCTACACTTTGCAGTCTTCGTATAACACATTATACCAAGGATTATTTTAACCGTATATTTATGGTAAAATGGAAACTCGTTTATATTTATGCCAGTTAATTTATTGTTCATAAGGTTTACGAATGCCAGGACTGGAAGGTCTTCAAACACCTCAGGTTGCATTGTAACGATCATATTATCAGCGAGATCCAGCTCGTTCAAATCCGTTAGTCCATGAAACATTTCAAAGATAATTACAGTTAGTTGATTCGTGCTCAGGTGCAGCTGCTTCAAGTAGTTCATGTCCAGGAACAAGCTAGCTCGATACTTGCTATTTGATTGTAGTCTAAGTTCAAATCATATAAACCGATCAGTTGTTCGTAATCGATGTAAGACACTCTGCTTAACTGATTTCCTTGCAATATGAGATAGCCCAATCTGGACAATCCTTGTAGGATTCCTGACTGGATGATGGTTAGTTTATCGTTTCCAATTCCAGAAGGTTCAATCCTACAATATATCTACAAACTCCAGGCTCTACGCTAATTACCTTATTATCGTTTAACTGGAGGCGAATATACTGCTGTAACCGAGCTGCTGTCGATCGGTTCGATGTCGTTCAATCCGAAATTCAGCCCCAACAAATGTGGCACGTCTGCGAACGAGATCTTGAGATATCTCGTTAATCTTATTGTACATCAGATACAGGAAACTCAATTGCTTCAGTTCTGAGAACAGATTTGGCAACAGTGGTATGACATTGTGCGTTAGGTTCAGCCAGAATACATTTTCCAATCCTTTAAACGATTCCTTCTGCACTTTTCAGGCTTTCTTACCTTGACGAAGGTTCAGTCTCGCAGGTGTTAAATTTTTGAAACCGTTTTCCCGATAGCCCACACGTTCAAGTGGAGGATCTTTGATTCTAAGTCAGATTCTTGTACGATGACGCTCACCAGGGTTTCCATTTCGTCACACACCTCGTACTTTCCTATCTGTCTGCACGTCTGCTCTTGCACCGATCGACCGATAGGCGAAATCATTAAGACGAGCATCGAAGAAAGTCAGACGGCCAAGAAAGATATTAAGAAGAATAAAATGGACAGAAATAATTTAAACATCTTGAGATCGAGTTTTCGCGCCCCAGACTAAGCGATTGGCGATCGGATCGTGACTGACGGGCCACTCTGGATATTTGTAAGTTTAGCAGCTCTGTTAGATGGAAGCAACGACCTCTATACCGTTTAGGATGATGACGGATTCGCTAGGTGCCACTTACGCGTTAAAATGATGTTCAAGCGGTAGTATAATGGACATAAATGAGAAGGAATTTTTATAATGAGATTTTTGTTGAAATATCGAATATATTAATTCTGTATCCATTTCAAAATTGTATGGAATACATTTACCTTTGCATAAGTTTTGAAGCAAATATTAATTGCTAAAGGATTAAAAAGTTAGTTTAAATATATTGTGAATTGAGGTTAGGTTGGGGTTTTGTGAATTAATCGTTTCTCGAGCACTTTAACTGAATATTTTGTTCATAAGATGACGAGAGGATTTGATGTGTGAAAAGAAGAGGAAAAGTTTCCATTAAAAAAAAAAAAAAAAATAAATGTGCTTGTTGCACTTGGGAAAAAAATACCATCGTCAATACATAGTTCACTTTGAACAATTCACCTTTTTAGCTTCATCGCTACGTTTGCAGGAAGAACGCTGGAAATTAATAGCATAAGCAGCCTGCATATTCCTTCAAATGGTTTAAAAATCTTGTGAACTTTGAGAGACTGATTACATAGGAATATTTTGGATGAACCTCAGATATTGCTATATTTCTTTTTCTAATGATATTTTACGAAATAGTGTTACGTCAAATGTTTATATTACAGTTTGTTATTAATTTGTTACACTAGTTCGTCTTATAACACCAAAAGTCCTACAACACAATATAGAAATTATCTTGCAATTATGATATCAATTCTTTTGCAAAAATGATAGTCGTATCAACGTGTTCTGATCGTAACAAAGTTTCGTGACACATAGAAATTTATAGGAAATATTCAATTATACTTTTCGCTTATGTTCAAATCTCTAGATGAGAAATGTTGAAAATGGCGGATTTCGCCATTGAAATCATGCTAAAGTGCTTTCAATCGTCATAAAGGAACGAATCTTCTAGCAGATTCTTGTAAAACTATTCAAACATTTTTGCGTGGATAACGGAATAGGAGCGACGGCGAGATAAAATGGATAAAAATCGAACAAAGCGTCTGAAATCAGTTACGATAGACTCTAACGATGCAAGAATGCCATCGTCTCACTTTCCGTGACACTTTAAGCACTTAACTAACAGCAATTACTTCCAGATGTCAGCAGTATATACACCACCACCGCGACACAAAATGACATTATAAAAATGGGAACAAGGTGATGTTTGGTGTAAGGTGCCCAAGAAATACTCGGCGGTGTTCAACAGTATAATTTGTTTAACAATCAACAATCCTCGATTACCACTGACTTTCTCGCTTCTCGACTATACTTGCTTCGCTACTAAAACTCGATCCTTCGCACTTCGCTGTTCAAACTCGAATGCCTCTGTTTACAGATTCGTTTCTTTTGTTGCCCCTCGATATCTCCACTACGCGCATTCGTAGGACGTCCGCGACTGTTGCCACGTTCGCTTTTTTCCAAATATTCGGCGAAAGGACCGTTGGGATATCGATAGCTCTTTAGGCATATCGGCCTTACGCTTCGATGATGTGCTTTGTGTCGCGAAGCCGTCGGAAAGTTTCATCGTCGAGTGCCGCCACAAATATTTTCAATCCTTAGGTGACAAATACATGATGAGAGATTTTTCACGCGGATTACCGACAATAAGCGAATTCCTCGGTTCAACGAGCGAACCACTGGCTGATCGATTATTACACCGTTTTACTTCTTTGTCGCTATCCTTGTCGAACGTGTGTTAAGAACCGAAAGTGAAACTGTCTATTAATAGCGTTCGAACTGGGATACGTTGGTACAGATTTTTTTAAAAATCGCTTCGAGAAGATCGTAGCTTTCTTGATAGTTTTTACAGCAGTATCATCGGACAGTGAAAATGGACGAATACGGAGAGACTTTATAGGATAGAATAATAAGATTACGACGAAGAAAGTAGAACTAAATTAGGACGATCTTCTTAAATTTGTCAGGATTGAACACTGTGAAGTAAATTAATGAATTTTATTATGTCCTTACCGTAGTCAACCCTTGCGAGTTGCTTTAGATATATAGAAAAAGAGATAAAAATGCTAAATGATTATGCTTGAAATGCAAAGAATACAAATTCGAGAAAATTTTCTCGAATTTGTCAAGAGCGAAATGTTGAAAGTTTTGTGGCCTTGAGGAGCTTAAAGGCTCCAAGTCTTGTGACATCATAGACAAACGCGCGAATCTCGTGACAAATATGAAAATAAAAGGCGATGAAAGGTGATGCTATCGTTTATTTTCCAAACATCTGTAGCGGCACTCGGCAACGATGTATATCACCAAAGCGAAGTGCCTAATGAGCCATCAATAACCTAACGATCCTTCCGCCGAATGTTCGAGAAGGAGGCGTGCGTAGCAACGGTGGTGGACGCCTAACAAACGCGTGGATAGTGGGGATATTGGGGGGCGACAAAAAGAAAAGAATCGAATCCGATCGACAGTTAGGTTCGAACTAGGAAGCGATAAAAGTCGAGTTGTAACCGGGCAGCGAGATTGACTAGCGAAACCGAGAGCGATACGCGACACGATCAAAAGAAAGACACTTGTTAATGAATATATTGTTGACCTAAACACTGAGTGATTATTTAACGCACTATACCCAATATCACCTCACATCAAACGAAAGTTGAGAAAACACTGTGTTAAGAAAGGAACATGTCTCAACCGTGAAAGGGCAAGTGCCAAAGCAATTTCGCAGTTCCTCACCATTCCTCGTGGAATGCTTGATACATTTAGTTCCATATGCAGCGTTATTCAGTTAGTGCGATATTCGGCTCTTGAATAACCAGAAACTCGTTTTAAATCTCGTCCAGCAACTTCTATGTACTATGGATAATAAAACAAAGTAAAAAGAAAAACGACTGGAAAATAAAACGTATCTATTAGAGCCATTAGAAATGACTCATTGCAGATTGCAGGACACACTTCACCAACGATACGACAAATAGTATATGTATAATAATTGAACACAACCAGGACCATGGACTTTATATTTTATAGAAACGAACACGCGTTTTAATTCGGGAAAAATTTTTTTATCGCTACACAGTGGACTCTGCATCGGTTCGAAGTTCTGGCTATCGTTGTTCGTTCGACTGTTACTTTCTACGATTTATTACAGGTCATCTGACTGGCCAAGCCAATTAAATCGAAACCCTGCTCCATCGGCGAGTCCCGTCGATACCGTGGAAGATACTTTTTAGCCGGTTCACAGGATTCTGGATCGACGATTTCCAGAGAATAGACCGATAAAATCAGTTGACTGACATTCCAAGCCGCATCCTTTGTTTGTCAGAGAATTCCTCGAACCAATTATTGCTCGCAGAATTGATAGGTTTGTTTCGTTTCTGTGCAGTGTTTAAAAAGATAATAGCGAAGAGCAAAAATAATAAACATAGTGACAAAAAGAAGCAATAATATTTCCTTAATTTTAATAATATTCTTTTTCAAGATTTGTAACTATAAAATTTCACATTTTCTCATGTAAACAGACAGGAACGAAATTTCTAAAACAATAAAACGAAATAAATCGAAATCGAAGCTTTTAACTCGATTCTTTACAAAAGATCACAAGAGTCAAAACTTTCCACGTTCGAGAATCTTCCAAGACTACTTCACACTCGTGCGTTGATCACACGCAAATTCAACATCTCATCACCTGTCTTTCTATGCAGATAAAAACAGACATAAATATTTATAACATATATACTAACTTTCTTTAGATATTTCATATGTATATATATTGAGTTGCTAAGAAAATTCGTGGCGTTTTTCACAATTGATATGTTCCGTGGTAGATTATGAAAAGATTGCAAGAGGACTTCTCTTTGTTAAATTATATTCATATTTAAAAGAAATACTATGTGTATTTCATTCGATAAAATGTGTATGCAATAAAAATACATTTGCTTCAAATTGTGCTCAAAGTTGGTTACTAACTTTTTGAATAATCTCATATTTTGTACTTGGATTCTGTAGCTTCACTACATAACGCTAAACTAGTAAGTAATAATTTCTCAATCGATAACGAAGAATCTGAATTTTATTTGCCAGAAGCTAATACGAACTCTCCTTTACGTGAAACTATTAAAATCCTTTACTAGAATAGAACCATCGATACGATAGCTTGCCGATATTTGTCTTGAAATACTATAATGTTTTCCCAGGAGTACGGCAATATGACAGGACAATAAAACCTGAAAAATTACGATGCAATCTCTGCAACGGAATGAATACACGTATAGATAGATACACGCATGTTTTACCACGTAACACGATAATGGATGTACCATTGGTAGGTAAAAATGGCCGCAAATTAGAAAATGAAGAAAATTTGGAAAGAAACGTAGAAGCGGAATTTCTATCTCCTCTGATCTCCCCCTGTTAAACCTTCTTTCATTTAAAATTCATCTGGACGGGCCCAGGAGTAATATAAAAGGGAGATTCCTAAGTAGCCTCGTTAAATACACAGCGACTGTATCGTCATTTTTATGTCACAAAATGTAAACCTACACTTTATACGAACATCGATAGTCTATGTCGTTTGAACTGATATTAGACGACTTATTCAAAACCGAATCCTTTTAATCGAAGTAAAAACTCTCTGAATAAATGGATAGGTTCGCCCCCCCCAATTCTAAATTTTTTCACTTGAATTTCATAAAAACTTGCTGCTTCGAGGTAGAACAATTTTACAGCCACAAAGAAAAGTACCACAAGAGCTAATGATGCTGTAAGGTAATGTAATAATAATATGACTGTACTTTGGAAGAAGTAGAATATAATTATTTTGCTAATACTACCAAGCCACTGAAGAGAACCAGACAAACTGCAGTGTTGTCAACAAACTAAACGAACGTTTTCCGATTTAGACGTATCAGAACGAGAGATATTAACATTCTAATAGAACTTGTAACTTTTCCTGATTAAAGAAGCTTAAAACGGAGGTAGGGAGTGAGATTGTAAGAGGCTAAAAACAGAGATTGTTACAAAAAAGGACGAGGGTCAGATTTGTCTAGCTAAAACGAGTTAAGCTGTGCAGGAGTTGAACTACCTTGGCATTTAGGTTTAATGACTTATTGTCTGAGATAGTACTATGTATATCTCTGCCATGCTTGAGCGGAAGTTGGAGGCTTTCGAGCCTGAAAGCGCAGCCAGCTCACTACTAAGAAACCGTAAAAAGAACTTCTTTCTCTGCTATCTCAGCTGCTCGATGTAAATTTATAATGGGCAATCTCTGGTCAATATATCATTATATAACTCTTTTAACTTGATATTTTTATACATCACATTTCTTGATTACATCAATTTCTACATTCTACAAGCTTTGCATAATATACTATACCGAAGAATATTTCAGCTTCACATAAAAATAATGGACAAATTTTAAGTCCTCTCGTTCATGCCAGTTTATGTATTGTTCGCAAAATTTAAGGTTTTCAGCGTTGGAAGTCCTCCAAATGCATCAGATTGCATTGTAGAGATGTTGTTATCAACATGATTTTGGAAATATAAAGTGGACAGTGCATCGAACACTTTAGAGCCAATATTGGTTTACTGAATTAGGTTCGAGAACGATCCTACCTCGATGCTGGTTATCTGATTGCGCTACAGATACAAAAATATTGTACCGGTCAGTTGTTTGAAATCGTTCTTAGAGACGCTGGTCAATTCATTCTTTTGAAAAGAAAGAGATCTGTCAATTTGGGCGGTGCTTATAGGTCTCCTGGCTGAATCGAAATTAGTTTATTGTTCGCCAAGCTAAGAGAGCGCAGTTCTAGCATATCCCTGAACGCTCCAGTCTCTATGCTAATAATTTTATTATCACTTAATTCGAGGAACAGCGGCGACAAGGATAATCCTGAAAACGAGTGCCTGTTGATCGATTCGATATCGTTGAATGCCAAACTGAACCACAACAAATGTGGCACGTCCGCGGACGAGTCTTGGGATATCTCGTTGATCTTATTGAAGGTCAGACACGGCGAATGCAATTGCTTCAGCTCTGAGAACAGATTCGGTGACAGAGGTATAACGTTACTGTCCAGGTCTAGCCGTTCCAATCTTTCCAGTCCATTAAACGATTATTTTACTTCACAAACTTCTTTCCCACGGAGATCTTGTTACCCAGACCAATGGTCTGCCCCGTGGCCGATATATTTTTGAAAATGTTTCCTGGAATAGCCAGCAGGTTGAAGCCGCGAACCTCTGATTCTGGGAAAAAATTTTTTTTGGATATCGTCTACCAGAGTTCCCTTTTTCAACACATACTTTGAGCGTATCTGTTTGTCTCTGCACGTCGATTGTCCACCGATCGAACGATCGACGAAAACAGTAACACGATCGATAAAACGGACAGAAAGCATTGAAACATCGGAAGACTGAGTTTTTGTGTGACACACAAAGAGATTGACGATTGGATCGTAACTGACATCTCGCTCTGTCACATCATATTTCTATATTGTTCACGATCATGAGGAATCCGCTAAGAAAATATATTTTTTAGCCGTGTAAATCAAGATGGCGCGTAAGAGCTATCGCGTAAATTGTTATAATTTAAAAAATAGACTGACGTAAGAAAAGTGGCTCGTAAATTGAGGCACGATGCGATGATATAACGCACATAAATAGGAAGGAATTTAACATTATTGCGATGAGCATTTTGTAGTAACGTTGAATATATGAATTCTTCACGTTCGCATAAATTTTCAACCAGATTCAGATATTCTATACAATTCGTCTAAAATTTTCTCAATCAACTTACAGAAACAAAACTCAAAACAGCTGTTGGATGTCAATAATACAACGTTAATAATTTAATATCATGTTTCTGTAACATTACAAACGTTTCTGTGTATTCTAAATCGTCATCTTTCATAAATATATTATTCCAACTAATTAATGGGTCACATATTAATCTGCATGACCTGATTAGGCATTAAATTTTAAACGAGATCAGCAAGGATACTACGAACAGAGATGTATGCTCCATGCTGTTTGTTGATCATAGACGATTCTTCATCTTGACGATGTTAATCTTATTCCTATCCGCTCGGTTCGTAAATTACAACGCCAAAAAGAAATGTCCGATAATGTCGTTCGGTGTCTGGCTTAGTACGAGGATGTCAATCATAATGATTGATCGCTGATGAAAAAGCAGCAGAAAAGTCGACTGTGTTTTATTTTACTCGGCCTCGACATCGTCGCTCGTTTGTCTTTCCGTGCATTAGCATGGAAAACCGACGACCCCTTCTGTGCAACTGTTTGTTTGCCTGGCAAATTCTGTCGTCGACAGGTGCTGCCACATAGTACCCACGCGACTGCCGTAATAGACAGTCCTGTCCTCTCTCGCCCTTACGGCCATATTTACACAAGCGATTCGTTCATACCATCGGGACAACGAATAATTTTGCGTTATGTCGGGCGATTATTTGAACGCGTTAATTGGACCACTTGGGCGCGTTTTATTCGACGATTAATTGGGCACGATTGTTGCACAGGGTGGTCAAATAGAGTGACCGTGTAGTTGTTTGTTAACGTGGCTTGTCCGGCTACCGATTACTTGTACCATGTGTAATTTCATCGATGTTTCAATTTTTTATTGGCAATGATATATGGAAGTTTCTTTTCTGTTTATAATTTTTAGAACGAAGTAATATTTTGCAATGTAGTTTGAAAATTAGATTCAAATTTTTTGTTATTTATGAGTCTTAGGATGCATTAATATTTTATAATATTATAGAATGCAATGTAACTTGAAGATTCGATATCCATACGTTCATATTTTATTTTATCTGTTTATACGCTAAACTATTTTATTTCATTGATATAGTTTTACATCGATGTCAAATGGTTTATTTATAACAATTACAATCATTCCTTCTTTTGAATACACAAAATTCTGGATTATACAGGATGAAGATAAATTTTCCAGAATTGCAAGTGTGATATATTACAGCATTGTAGGTATAACAATGCTGATGAATGTTGCAAGAATATTCAGTGAATAGTTTAGTATCCTAGTGAGTTTAATCTTTAATCTTCAGTTAAGAATGGAAGTAAAAATAGGAAGATAAAATAACAATACAAGAAGAATTAGCTTGAAATTAAATTAAAATTATTCAATAATTTATATACATATAATTATTAAATATGTATAATTGAATTGTTACTTTACGTTTTACAGGTGCAGTATATCTATCAGAATGGATTTTTATTTTTCTTCAGTAAATATAATACATAACTATTATTCCCGAATGTAATGCAATTAAGGAATAAATTTTCGAAAGCTTTTCTCCGGAGCCCTGAAAATATTTACAAATTAGGAGAATATTTCGCAAGCGAATAATATTTCGAAAAAGAAATTTCTCAAATCCAACAGCTTATTTTATCCGTCACGTTTATATCACGAACATACTGCGATCTTATAGAACATAATACTTCCATTTAACATATGTCGTATTACCACTGGCGCACGATCCCCTCTAAATCCTGGCGCTTTTTCTCCTCCAGGTCACTTCAACCTGAATTTTACATGTTTCAAGGGATTAAAGAGCAACGAAAAGTTTCGGCTTGGCACAGAGGTTGCACGCCTCAATATCTTCAACATCGTGAATTTTTCTGGAGAATTACGGCAGAATTTTAATTATAAAGGAGATAACGGCAAGTGCCTGTGATATCGGTGCTTTCATGGAAAACTCTTACAAGAAGAGAGGAAAAGAAAAAGGGGAGACAGGAAACCTGATATTTTGCTCGATGGAACAACACTTCTAGCTTTACAACTGAGTAAAAATGAGATGAATTTCGAAATCGTGCATAGTTATGTAAGAAATGCTTAACTATGTATATGCACGTAAATACATATATATATTAGCGTTAAATAAAAATGTGTATCGCGCCAATATGTTCCAAGTGCTAAATTCAAAGCACAAAGTGAATTGCTTGGAGAAATTCTAATGGCCAAATATCGGAGAATCTGAATCTACAATAAAATGCATATAATACACGATGCCTCGTTAACAGCTGGCATCTTAATATCTTCGTACATATGTTTGAACGTATGAAAGACGACGAAGGGAAAAAGTTGCGTGGGTAGATTCTCTTCGTACATTTCTCCGAAGGGATTCGACAAATCGAAACGTCGTCTTTAACTCTTTAGATGGAACAATACGTCAAGCTGAGATGTATTCTTCGTTAGAATATTGCAACATTTTCTCGGGAAATTGTATTCAAAGCTTCCGAGAAATGTCGGTTCGACGAGACGTCGAGTTTCGATTGGCACGGCGAGGTGTTTGACGAATACTCGACGAACGTGCTTGAGAAAATCTTGTAATTTAGTTAAGAATTAATTTGCTTCGCTTTAGATTATCAGTCATTCCCAATTTGTTTTTTTCATATAATAGAAAATTGTAAGTAGAATAAGTAATTTACTTGTATGTAGTATGGCTACATAGTCACATTAATAAAAACTTCTGACTAAATATAACTGCAGGGACTCTTGAGGAAGCACTGTTATTTCTAAGGAAGGTTAGGTTAAGAGAAAACGATGGAGGACAAGGAGCTAAGAACTAAGAAGTAGATCCTTAGCCAATTCTCTTTCATAAAACGGAACTTCGCAATATCACGTATATTAATTGACACCAAGATTGCAAATAAATTATCGTATTAACAAAAATGTAGCCTTTAGTAAATTAAATTCAAAATACAACTTATTTAGATGACACATTATCTTTTTCAGTTGCACGATTTGCTGTATATATCGACGCTGTAGGTTCGATGTGTGGGACTGGAAACAGTAAACAGTCTCGTGAAGGGGCTACGTTTCGAATCGAAGTTTTGGATGTATTATCGTGGAGATTGAATCTGTGCAGATTACTCGGGGATCTTCGGCCGAAATGTGGCAACGGTGTCGCAGCGTGTTCTCGATCATAAAAGCGCTGGGTACCATCGACCGCAAAGAAGGAAACGAAATTGTTCGGATTTCTGCCCAGAGCTGTGTGTCTTCGCCTGTTTCATAATACAATTCGTGCCATGAGACAGGCACAGGAAATGGTACGAAGGGAAAGAGACATATATATTTGAAACGACGAATGAAGACGCTCTCGAGCATTGCGACGCCTCCTCCGTGAGATTACTACTGCGCTTTATAATCGTTTTGTGAGAAATTGGACACGCAAAATATTCGAGATATTACTTGCACGCCATTGCGACTGGTCGAGGCAACTGTTTAACTCGACTAGTTATTACGAGCGGATGAAGCAATTGTCGTAAGGGAGAGTGTCAAAATGGAAGGGCCATGCTTTATCATTATATCATTGCATCCTATCCAATCCACTTAATATTGTAATGGCGGTGTAAGGTTGATTAAATCGCAGTTGAAACTAGCGAGATGAACCGGTTGCAAGGTCGTCGAGTTTTTCACCGATTTCCCATGCTAGAGAAAGTACGCACTTATCTGAAAATAGTACTGGAGTTGGATAATTCCAAATTTTGTTACAGCATCTGGGATGCTTATGGAGTACGTAAAAATTGTTAAAATTACGTATTTGTGTACATTTTTGAAATATCGATGGAAATTTTGGTACCTTGGCAATTTTTGTTAGAAATCATTTGAATTCTATGTATAGGGCATTTATGCTATTAGTTCCCAGCGTTTTTCTCGTAAACGATAAGTCTGAGGGAAAAAATGAAAGGGGAAAAAGATGAATGGTTCAAGATGAACTACATATCCACGATAATATTCTTGCATCGAGCAAGTAGAATAGAACAGCTGCAAATTAAGGAACGAAGGAAACTTGGAACAAAAGAGAAGAGGGAGATTTTTATTTCCTGTCTGAAACTCCCTTTTTATGTAACATTTATCTCGACAAGCAGAGGAATAATATGAAAGAGAGTTTCTTAAGTAACACCGTTAAATATACAATAACTCTATCGCCATTTTTATGTCACAAAATGTAAATTTACATTTTGCACGACATCCACAGCCTATGTAGTTTCAACAGATATTAGACGACATATTAAAAGACGAAAATTTTTAATCGAACGGGGACTGTTGGAGTAACTGAATGCATGATCTTCCCCATGTAATAACATGATACCTTCGTTCCTTCTAGGTAGGAGAATTTTACATGCATAAAAAACGTACCTTGAAGGTTATAATTCTGCATATTGCTCATCGGAAGGAGTAGAATATGATTCTTTTGCTAATATCATCAAGCTGCTGAAGAGGGTTAGATAAACTGTAGTGTCTTCAACGACATGAACGAACGTTTTCCGATTTAAAAATATCAGAACGAGATGTTACGAGATATCGAGAGATGTTGATATTCCAATCTGACTTGTACCTTTCCCTGCCCAAAGAATGTTAAAACAAAAGTATGAAGTGTGATTGTCAGATTCTAAAATCAGAGATTTTTTCACTAAGTGGTAAGTACGTTATAAAATGATGCTCAAGCGACAAAACAATGGAGATTTTTGTTGTAATATTGAATATACCATATCTTTATCCATTTGAAAATTCTTTCAAGACCTGGAGACTGCTGTTACTAAGAGAATAGAATTTAGTGAAAAAATTGCAAATAACGAGAGGTGGATATTATTATGTCCTTGAATATAAATTTTGTTTCGGATTACAAGGTCTAGAAACAAAAGAGCTATAAGTAGATTTCTATGGCTGTTTCTTGTGGCCTTCAGCTACAGCTACACGCCAAGGTTAACTTTTTGGTACTGCCCTTCGCTATAAATATATGAATGCTCCTTATCCTTCTTCTTATTGTATTGCAACAGGATCAGCATACACTATATTTATACCTATATTTATTTGAATATATTTTTCTATTACTAATTCATCCACTCTATCAATTGCTCTATCAATGAACCTCAACATTTTGAACCAGATAAAAATCCCTAAATGATTTAGAAAGTTCCTAACTATTTCTCAAATAATTTCACTTTCTGTAATTGTCCTAATACTTGAGTAAAACGTATAATGTGCAAACAATATATAAACTAACGAAAGTAAAGTACTCATTATATAGCATATCTAATGGATAAAACAAATCTCTACGTAGGTTCTATATCTTTAGTCGTAGTTATTAAAATCTAAGTGTTTATCAACATTCTAGCGATAATGATCGAAGATAGGACGAAATTGAATGCATAGTATCGGTCCGTCAAATTCAAGTGTCGTAGAAACGGCATTTCGTATGCAGCAACCTAATAATTTCACGCTTTTCAAACGGTCTAACGCACGACCACGCTTGGTGTTCCTGTCACGTTCCACAACTGTTCTCGGATGCATCGTGAATGCGTTTTTGCCGCCACTGAATCGCCGTTGTAAATCAAACCCTAGGTGTCTCTGCCGCTCCTCCTATCGTTCTAGGTACACCGTGTATCCAGACAGAGACGGGACTCGCACAAGTATCTGTTCCTTGAAACGATACACACGAGTGTAATATCGCGCGACCGCTCAAAAACCGCACTTTTACCGGCGCCATTTGTATCGATTCTATGGCCGCTGCTAACCACTACGATTCTAACGCGAGTCCTTGTAATGAATATCGCGTCTTGTGCTAAAGATGACATGTCGTGGAACAGTTGACAAATACAAACGCGGCTCATACGAACTTTTATGCTGATACGAATGGATTTCTCAATCGTAATCGAGCAGCTTTCTGAGAAACATAAGACGATAAGTAGATCTACCTAACCTAAAATTAGCTACGTCTCGATTGATGGTTCTAACAGGATCCTGAAGAACCTTTACAAAGCGAATCAAAATTTTATAATAACTCAAGCAGTTGAGTGGAAAACGTATGCAGTACACGTATGTATTGTATGAATGTGTATTTATTTCTTGAGAAAACTTTTCAAATAACGGCGAGAAGAAAAATTATTAGAAGAATTATTAAAATTATTAGAAGGAAAATTAATGTAACACAGTTGGGAGCGAAATTTGTCTGAAAAAAATCAGAATGAAAGTAATGGAGAAAGCAAGCTTCTAACCACATCTGACCACTTTTTACAAAATTTCTGTAAAACTTTATGAATTTGAATTAGTCGTTTTGACTGGTAGATAGTTTCTAGTGTAAACTTCTGCATAGTTGAGGTTATTTGCATTATTTGGGCAATCTTAAGAATGATTGAACGAAGGATTGAATATTAAATTAGCGAGCAGAGTTAGGATATTGAGATGGTTTCGTTAATCATTGTTGTTTAATTTAAGGAATTTTGCTTTTAGAATGTACAAACAATGCTTCATTGTTCATTGTTCTGACGCTTTATAAATTTCCGGTATGTGTATTATTTCTAAAGAACCGTGTGTCCAAGAAATGTTCAGTGAAATGTCAACCTTCGACGCGTACGTAATACGAGTTTAGCCTACTGAATGATTGATTCCATTGCGCCAAGATCGATCAGAGTTTATGTGCGAAGGTCGCAATCTTGACAAATTGCCTGTCCCTGATACGAAGGTGGCTACTGGCGTGAACTTTCTTCCAGATTTTTGCGATAAGCACCCGCCAACATTTTTTACGCATCATGTAAAGCAGAGAAGATCCGGATTGACGTTGATATCATTTGGAAATTCCCTTGTTACGTATCTCAATTGTATCTTTCTACTGCAACTAAGTGATTGCGGATTTCGTCATTAGGTGGCAGTGACAAAAGCCGCAACCACTTAGTTGCCAACCTAACATTTCAATATTCTCGCGTATTTTTCTTTTTGTTTCTTTAAATATCTTTATCCAATTCAAGTTTCTAGCCAATTTCAGTGTTTTCCATACACACTTACATTTTAATACTTTTATACAAACTTTTATTTGCAGCATTGCTTTTAGTCCAACATTTTGCAAACTACTTTTCTTTCCCTATAAACCTACCTTCCACTTTTTTCTCTATCGAGGATTGCAAATATCTTCCTGTAGAATTATTCTATTCGCTTAACTAGCGATACTGTATTTTTTTAAACATGTACATTCTATTAGGCTGGCAACTAAATGATTGCGGGTTTCGTCATTACCACCTAATGACAAAACCCGTAACCACTTAGTTGCCAACCCAATATCAAAAGATATTTCTTTTTTTATTTGGTAGAATTTTTACAATCAATTGTCATTGAGAATTGTAAGAAAAATTTTTGTGGCGTGGTTCTAGGACATATCAGAAGATATAAATCCTACATCTTCAAAGTCCTGCATGAATGTTTTACGTACTAAAATATTCAAGGAAAAGTGGATGAAGGCTGAGAATACGAAGTTGGATCAATTTGGTAGAAAGTCGTTCTCGTCCAGCCATTAACTCTTTTCGACAGCCTTTTCCATTTCCACGTACTTTTCCAGCTTGGATTTGGAATTCCTACAAGGGAGCGCTTCCACAGCTACTTCACTATTCTGATTCGAATATTTTTCTCGAAAGCTCCCACCCATCTCGTTATCTCTTCCTTTTCCTAACATGAGTACAATTTTTTCTTAATCTGCAATGCACGTACACAAACGTATCTGTACAAAAAGCTCGGATCTAGATTTTAGTGCAACGAACAGCAATCGTCTACCAGTTTTTGTAATTTTGTATTTTTCTGTGATTCTACGGATTGACGAAAATAATAAAAAAAAATTCATTATTTTTGGAATACAAAAGAAATTTCGAAATTTTCAGGAAATGAAAATTCGTCTATTCGAAGGATACGAAAGTTGTTCGAAAAGTGTGGCGTGCATGTCGGCTAACAAAATGGCGGCACTTTTTCTCGCGCTTATTTCACGTTGAACAGCGTGCGCGCTTAAAACGCAACACTTGACCCGCGCGTGCCGCACGCTCTTGTTGCACGCTGATAACGCCAGAAAGAACAACGACCGACAGAAGTTTCCACTTATCTAATGTCGGCCAGCGAGATTAACGAGAATCGCATACATCTGACACCCCATAACACGAATTCCACTTAAAACCGAGCAAATAAAAATAAGATTTCTTTGAACTGAAATGAATCTGGATTAGATAACTGAAAAAAGTCTGCAATCGCTTTTAACTTTGTTCTTGTCAGGATCTACGATGTTTCAGATGTTATAAACATTTACATAATTTAATTTTTTTCTGACAATGAGAAAATTTTGCCTGTTATTGCTTGGCAACTAAGTGATTGCGGATTTTGTCATTAGATGGTATTGACAAAATCCGCAACCACTTAGTTTCCAACCTAATAGTTCCAGCAATTCCTCATTAGGTTAAGTTTTACAAACGTAACTTAATTGTAAGCTAAATCAATTTAGACTCGAATTTTTCTTTCAGCTGTCTGGGAATTTTTCAGGCCTAAAACTGTATGGAAAAGTCTACACAATACAATATACATATTGGCATTTTACTATAACAGTAAGAATTGATGAAATAAAGTGAGGACAAAGACAAGTTGGTCATTGATTTAACACGTACAACGTCGCACTTCTTTATTACACCGATCTCTACATTCTGCAAACTGCGTACAACACTCCGTATAGCAGAGAATAGTCTCGCCTTACGTGTACAGAATGGTCAAACTGGTCAGTCCAAAGTCCTTTCTGTCTACGTCAGTTAATTTATTGTTCGCCAGAATTAAGGTTTTCAGCGCTGAAAGGCCTGCAAACGCACCAGATTGCACTACAGCGATCTTGTTACCAGAAAGATCCAACCTTTTCAAGTTGGACAGTCCATTGAACACTCCGGAGTCAATTCGGGTCAGTTGATTCTTCCTCAGGTCCAATTGTTCCAACTGACTGAGATCCGAGAATGCTCCTGACTCGATACTTGCTATCTGATTGTGATGCAGGTTCAAGATCCTTAAACTAATCAGTCCTTTGAAATCGTTCTTGGACACGCTGGTCAATTCATTCTCTTCGAGAAAGAGACCGTCCAACTTATGCAATCCTCGTAGCACTCCTGGCTGAATTGAGGTTAGTTTATTGTTCTCCAAGTGAAGACGGGTCAATTCTGGCATCTGACTGAACGCTCCAGTCTCTATGCTGGTGATTTTATTGTCGTTTAACCAGAGAAACGTCAGCGAAGAAGATAATCCTGAGAAGGAGTCCTTGTTCACCGATTCGATTTCGTTGTGCCCTAAGTAGAGCCACATCAAGTTGGACAGGTCAGCAAAAGTGTCTTTGGGTATCTCGTTGATCTTATTGAAGATCAAAGATAGCGAATGCAATTGCTTCAGCTCTGAGAACAGATTCGGTGACAGAGGTATAACGTTGCTGTCTAGGTCCAGCCGTTCCAGTTTTTCCAATCCTTTGAACGATTTCTTTTTCACCACGGAGATTTTGTTACCCAGACCGAAGCTCAGCTTCGTGGTCGTTAGATTTTTGAAGGTGTTTTCTCGAATAGCCAGCAGGTTCAAGTCGTGAATCTCTAGCGTTTTCTCAAATTCTTGTTGGCTGACGTCCATCAGGGTTCCCTTTTTGTCGCACACCTTGTATCCTTTTATCTGCCTGCAGGTCGGTTGTTCCTCCGATCGAACGATCGTGGAAAATAGTAAGACGATCGATAGAACGGACAGGTACGACTTCAGCATTTTCAGATCGACTTTTCACGCACCAGGTTGAGTTATTAACGATCGGATCGTGACTGACCATCCGTTCTCAGCTCTCGTATACGTTGTTCGGTGCATAGCGTTTGCAGAGCCTCGATTAGATACAGGCCACGACCTCTGACACGATTATCTGACGAGAAGGGACACGCTTCTCGCGACAATCTGACTTTCAACTTTATTTACGCATCCAATACCTTATCAATGTTACGATTTCGTCCCACTTCCGCGCATCTTGCCACCACGCATCGTTTCTTCCACGCTACCATACATTATCGTTTGTTTTCCAATGAAATTCTTTTCCACACTGCAGTTGACGAATTGTTGAGAATCGCGCGGAATATCGTGACCGCTTGATTTTGCTGCCATCCACACTGGCTCAGAAGTTGTATGAGAATATGAACAGGCAGCGTACGGCTGAATAATCTGGATAGCAAGCGATAAGCACTGTCGCAGGCTGATTGTCTAGCAAGATACTGTAAATAGGTGTCAAGCGGTGGAAGACTGATTGCATGAGGGAAAATGGTGTAAATATTAGAAGACCAGCTGAAATCCTATATCATCCGATGTTTGCAATCAGAGACAGTACTCTTGAAGCCTTAACGGTCGACGATCAATTGCTGAATTGCAAGCGAATATTCATCAGATTCTCAGAATTAACTTCTTAGTAGTGGATGTAACGCCTAATATGATGTAGTAAGGAATATCAACTGAACCACAAACAACATTGGAAGAAAGCCTAAGTGCCGACAGCTTAGACCTAACCTCAACCTTTTTTCTTTTCTTTTTCCGTGGAGGAAACCTTCATAGGCGCCCCGCGTCCATAGGCGTACCGGCCAGAACCTCCACGGTGGCCATACTTGGCGCATGAGACCTAACCCTAACCTAATCTCAACCTAACCCCAAAAGGGTCTGGAAACTTCAATGGGCCGAGCGGCCCATCAATGTGTCGTTGGTCCTTCAGTCGAATAAATACGCGGAGGAAGGTCTACGTGACTGTCACGTTGAAGACACGGGGAGTGGCGAAATTAAGAAAATCACTGGTCGTTCGAATGGTTTCGCATAAATTGAAAGTTTCACGAGCAAGGTAAAACAAAATTCAGACTTTAGACGCACTGGCAGAGTTTATTACATGAATCCAACAGAGCGACAGTTAAGAATGTTAGAACAGAGTGTCTGGAGAGCTGATTTTGGGTTTATGCACTATGGGTTTGGCTCTTATGGAGGGGGCGTCGCCGGGGCCCAAGGTCAGAGGTGGCCATGTTGTTACTGTTTTTTCACACTGCAACACTCTCTACGTTGTTGTTTCGATGGCCTGCGGGATGTTCGTTAGATATCCTTGACTTTTTTATTGCTAATTTATGGCTCTGTGATGTGACCATGATCGCGGACGGTTACGGAACACGCGCGTGGTGGTATTGTGAGAAAAGACAAAGGGATGCTTAAGGGAGAAAGACGAATTACCAGGCAGTCGTTAACTAAGAGTGGAGTTGTGAGGAGTGGAGAGTTGAATTGCCAAGTTGTTATGAGTTGTAAACTATTAACTGTGAGTTGTGAATTATCCACTTAGTTGTCTTAGTTATACAGCATTACTGTATTCTGTTCATGTTAAATAACCATCGTTTCCTGTTTAATCCATTGTAAATAGGTGCATCTATCAATAAACTTATGATTTAGGATAGAAATCATTGGAAACCTTCATTTCTAATATTTCTGAATAAATAAATCCTATAATAATAACACGAAATTCTTTACTTGTCCCATCGATCAGATCGCCGTTGTAAAATTGAATGTATCGTCTACCGTTACAAGCCAGCTAATTCTTTAACGTTCTGACCATAATTCTTAAACCTCTCAATAATTTTTTAGCTTTACTCCATCTTCTGTAAGTGTCCTGTTCTTTACGAACAGTTAACGTACACAAGCAACTGATGAAAACCTTACGTGCACGCGTCAGAAAGTCGGATAAAGTGCCAGTATTCGGTGCATGGATATCAACGTATCCCAGTTGCGTGCTGGTGCACTGAAACAAACCGGGCAGCTACGAGAGGAGAAAAGAGGAAAACCCAGTTTCACGGGAAGTCGGGACACGACCGTGAACTTGCGTCGGTTTTTCCGACTACTGTCGACAAGAGGCCGGTCTTTTTTTTCCACGACCTACTTTCCCCTCCACAAGGCCATTCTTTAAAACGCGCCTTCTGCTTTTCCAGGCTAATTAAGCGATCCGAAACGGGTCTAATTATTCCGGCGACCGATCCACGTGATCTCGAGCGTTCGGATTATTGGACGAGGAGTGGGAAGGTGGCAGGAATAAATCGTTTTTCGAGGAGCAATGGGAAGATGGGGCGAAAGAGAACGAAGAAGTAGGGATAGAGAGTGGTGGGGGAAAAGAGGAGAATGGAATGGCAGGAAGGGGATGAGGCGCACGCGGAACAACGTTGCTCGTTGGATGGAAACGAGGGTCGATACTTCTGGCCGAGAAATATCGTCGATAAATTTCCGCTTGTCGCCGATACGTAGATGCCTCGCTCGTGATATTTTGTTGCCGTGACGGTTTCTAATAAAGCCGCGGCACCAAACTTTCCTCTGGGGAAGAACCAGGCTATCGATCCTGCGACTCGCCGAACGATCTTCCGAGATACTAAGGGCGCTGCTGCAATTCGGCACGAGAAAGTCTGAGTCTGATGAATTAAGACAGATGTCGCGGTGGCCATCGATGACTCATCGATCTTCGATCAGTTAGCTGTTCTTGATGCGACCAGCGACCAGATTTGTTTGTATTTGCTGACAGAGAGCTCGGTGGAGAAGTAGAGTTTATGATTGTTGGCTATTGACGAGTAGGATTATTATTTTACTTTGAAAAACCAGACGAGTTTTTTTTTTATTATTTAATTTGTCTTTTACAAATTGCCCAACTATTTGGTAAATTTGTCTAGTTTAATTGGTAAATAAAAAAATGTGGATGGCTAACCTCCGGCCGGATATGAACTTCGAATTTGACTATTTTATTTCTTTAGTGAGATCAGTGGGGTATTTTCTTTTCAGTCTTCTTTCTATGAGAGTTTAGCTGATATTTTCGCTGCTCGGTGGAAATGTCAGGTGAGTTTGTAAATTCGTGTGTGTTTTTAAAGTAACAGAAGAAAAAGACATTACGAAGTTGATCATCGATAGATGGCCTGAGTGAAATTCCATTCCTGAACAAGCAAATTTTTACTTTTTCCCGGAGAATCTTCTGAAAAGAAGATTGCACAATGTAGAGGTTTCAATAAGAATTGCAGTATTTTGAAGATTTTTTTTCACAGAAGTATGCGCCATCTGATAGCAACTTTTTCGTCGTGTCAATATGATTTTGAGAAATAAAATAGTCAAACTGGAAGATGGGTAGCCATCCGCCTTTTATTATTTAGCAATAAAGCTAGAAAAATTTACCGAATTGAGTTAAATTGTAAAGTACATATTAAATAATAATAATAAAAAGAAAAATGATTTTGAATTTACAAATCACGTGTGTTTTATCAGACGTGGAAAAGTAGGAAGTCGTAGACCGACTGAGTAATTGCGAAAACTTTCTGCTTCAATTTCTTTTTCGTATTGGGTAATTGGCTGCCTCACGATGGACATTATTCTATCGTTTCTTTCTATTCAGTTTCATAGCTCTGTTTTCTGCAGTTTGATTTATAATCAGAAAAAAGGAAATGAACGTTCTATTTCATTATAGCAGGTCCACAGTTGTGGTTAGCTTTTTATCTCGGTTTCTTTGGAGGATGGGAAAAGAACGATGACGAAAAAGAACGGTCGAGTCTGTTGACATATGTTACACGTCAGATTTCTGTCAGACCTGTAATTTCTCGCGATCGCGTTCCTTTGTGCCCGAACGATTAACCCATTTCCGCTAGAGAACGTTCTTTGTAAGAGCGTGTATAAGGGTAATCGTTCAACGTTTCTGCATGACGTCATGGGAAACTTGGAAAATGTAGAGGAAAATCTACGGAAACGAAGTTCTGAGAACTACATCCTTTTGGAAAATATTATATTTGACAATTATCATTCTGAACAAAGCTCACACAATACTCAGTCCAGTCTGAATAAAACGAAACTTTTTCGGTCTATTCTGAGTAAAATGAAAGATAAAAAGAGTTTCGTCGAACTGGAAAATTCCACGAATTTGTGAAAATGTGGTCGTAAGATTTACGAAAGCAATTAAAGTCGTTTTATGAAACAGAATAGCCAAAAAAGGAGGAGCAAAAGGAATACATTTTTACAAGCTTTGCCTTTTCGTAAAATGTTACGTAAAATGTTAACGACACAGCCAATTGCCTTTAAAATTCTAAATTCGCCACTTATCACGTCCGTGACACCTTTTTTGGCATCGAGTCGATCATCTGAACGATGGCAGCGCCGATTTTCAAGGCTGGCGCGCCTCCTATCGACAAACTTTCTACAAGGAATCGGTGAAAAGCCGAGAAGAATGATCCTCCTCTCGCCTACGAGGTCGTCGAACGACGCGACGACGCGACACCAGCGCCCCACTCGCTCGTCTGCTGCACACAAACACGCGAAAGAGGAAGTTGCACTGTGAAACGTATTATGAGCCGCGTTTCACACCTGTTTTATATATAGTACACGGCAGAAATACGTGCAACTATTTCTGCTGCTAGCTGTCTTACATAATAACATAGGCCGCGAATGTTAATGCAGCTGTGAGAAATTTGAACGTACGTAATATGTAAAAATATATGAAACATCGAAGGCGTAACGCTCGTTACAAAATTCCATGTACGAGACGAATTTATGCTTAGGTTTTACATTTCCACTTGCGTTTAGAAAAATATGAATTTCCATAAACATCTGATCTTCAAACTACATTACACGTGGCAACGAGTATAAAATATGATTTAAAGAATCACGAAACGCTACGTCCTGCCACTAATATCATGTCGACAAATTTACTTCTGATTCCGTGGAAAGAATTCTTTTCGTTTTTAAATAACAAAGCATTACAACCTTAAGCGAATAAAAAAGAAAAAATAGAGGAATAAAACGGTGATACGAATTCTGTGACAGCGATTGAGGTTAGGTTGAGGTTAGGTTAGGTATAAAGAATACGCGTGGATGGCTGGTCGGTGTGGAAGGTTTCGCGCGAATGTACAATTCGTTCGATTTGACAAAATGTTCAGTTCTAAACTATTGTTGGTTGGCAACTAAGTGATTGCGGATTTTGTCATTAGATGGTATTGACAAAATACGACGAAATAATGACAAAATCCGCAATCACTTAGTTGCCAACCTAATATTTTAGAGTAACGATTCGAACACTAATGAACTTACGCAGATGCGGGAACGCGACGCGGTGATCCTCATAAACCTCATAAAGGAATAATAAACTGTTTGTCAGGCATCGAACACCTGGCGCTTTTTGCAGGTAGATAACGAGGCAATCGCGCGGCCTTGCGTTGCAAACGATATTCGCAAGGCTACGCACGCTCATTATGTGCCCTTCGCGTACGAAAATCCACGAATCGAACACGGCACTATATTGGAGGTCGGACGAGTTTCCGCTTGTCCATGCGTCGACCATTCGACGAATTTCAATGAATCGCTGACAGAAATGTAAAAAACAACAATCATTTTCTTTGAAAATACAACCTATTGACCATTTTTTTCTTTTCTTCTTTTTCGCGAATGGAGATGTGTTTTTCTTCTTCTATCTTTAGCCAAATCTGATTTATCTTCTATTTAAGACTTTATTTTCTAATTTTAAAATAATTTTCTACGCATGCCTTTTTCTCGCTTTCAGACAGCAGACATTTTGATTGAGGTTAGGTTGAGGTTAGATTAATTAACAACTTGTTAAAGTACAGCGTTTTGGAAGCTATATGCCATTTAAGAAATTTAACAGTCGTCTTAGTTGCAAGCTCTCGATTTTCAAAAATGCATTTTACACAGTAAAGAATGGTTCTTTTTCTTTACTAAGCATGCCTTTTTCTCGCTTTTAGACAGCAGGCATTTTGATTATCCTGTTAGAAATAAGTGTGCTTACATAATAGTCGGCAGTTGTATCGCTGATGATGGAAACAAATTGGCGGCGCAACAATTATGCCGTGACAGACAATTATTGACTGTGGCATTCACTACACGCCTTCCATCGTTTTCTAAGCGTTTAATGTCGTGTTTCTATAAATCGTGTCTGGTTTCGGTGATTTTGTAATCGCCTACGCGGAAACGTTCATCACAATTGGTATCAAACGATATATCTCGGGTGTTTCGTTCGAAACCAGTGGCTTCTTCTCGCAGCACGACTTTCACTTTTTTTACTCGCTTTTCTTCGCTCTAGACTTGTCCTTCTACCACTTTCATATCTTACACGGTTAAAAACCTGGAAAGTTTAATCATTTCGATCTACGGAATTTTAGAAAGTTAGCTTCTTTTCGTTGGCTATGTCGATACGCAGATATTGTTCTTAAACGTCCGCTATGTGGAACATTGGCGGAAAATGGAGACGAGATCAAGTATATTTTGAAATCTAACATTTGTATGTAAATTTTTAAAAAGTATTCGGTTGGTAACTAAGTGATTGTGGATTTTGTCAGTAGGTGGTATTGACAAAATCCGCAATCACTTAGTTGCAGATCACCTAACCTCAACCTAACCTCAATACGTAGAAAGTAGCAGAAAGGAAGAAACTTAAAAGTTTTGTCGATAACGAACCAGAATCTAACTTGTAGATGTTTAAAATCTCTCAATTATATGATATTTGCCACACGACTAATTATGTCTCAAATACAATCCAAAGTTGGACTCTATCAATATCATTAAGCGAATGAAACTTCTAACCCTAAAAATTATCTACCAGCGTTTACCATACGATACATATCAGCCTTAATTTAATTAAAACACCTTCTCTTTCGCACGATTATATTATTAACTGTTTCATTGTTATTTCCTTTTTTCTGACGTTTATAAATCTCTTCACTGTTTGCACGTATTTCCTTTCTTCTTTTTATTTCAATTAAATATCCTGTGGTTATCCCATTAAACATAAAAGCTCACTCAGCTCGTCCATCATTTTCCACGATTAAACAGGATTATCATTTGATACCCGATCCACACGTGTCCGTAGACAGAAATACCGTATGCACTTTGCGTACAAAGAAACCGCCGACGTTCCTCCACTTCCGGTTACATTCATCCGCCTCGAGCACACGGTATACGGGTCGTATAAAACGCATAAACAGAGGGAACGGAAATTGGTAATGATGAAAACGCGTAGCAGAACGATGCTTCGTGTTTTTATTACGGCGAACCAGTCGGTTGGAAGCGTTTAAAAGAATATTCCGACTGACGGCAAGATAAATCTCGCCGCGTCGTTTCTACGATCGTTTCTATGAGAGCAGTTCTCTCTATAAAACGGATGGAACCATGAAGAATCATTTCTATGAGCGAACGTTTCTATATGAAAGAGGTGGCTCCACATAGCATCATTTCAGCGAAACAGCGTTCCTTTATATAAAAAAAAAAGAAAAAAAGAAGAAGAAGGGCAGACCCATGCAAGATCTCTTAACGCTATTTTTCTGTACAAAAGATAAATCTCAGTGCAGGAAAATACATGGCAAAGAATGAAATGGGCCTTAGCGGAAATGTGAATGGGGCTTTCGTTGAAGAGAAGCTTGTTGGGATTCTGAAATCCAGTGAAAAGGATAACGTCCCGAGTGTGTCGTTTTAAATTCGTTGCCTGGTTTTCAAGTTTCTAATATTTTTTATTAATAAGAATCTCCGTATTAAAATTCGTCTAGTGAAATCGATGAAATTTCCTACGCATTTACTATGCTCGTTACTTTGTTAAATACTAATATTAAATGACTTTCGTCATTTAATAAACGAGGAAAAAGATATGTTTGTAGATTTGAACGAATTATTCACGATTGATTTGCGAACAAAAGTGGAAGCAGAAATTCGAAGGTTCGTCCTTGAATGTTGATGCAGCTCGGAGATATTCTAGTCGCTCGGTGAAATTTGACTTTCAAATAATTATGAATTGCCTTGCCTCGTACGATTTGTCGTATTCGTCGTTCCGCATAAGCTACGATGCTACGGATAAACAAACCGAAATGTACAATTCCATCGAGAAAAAGACGGAAAGAAATATATATAAGAAATAAGGTATAAATAAAAAATTATTACTTATACGCTTCATATTTGAAAGTATATTCTATGATGTATCTTTTTCCAAGCTAGTATGTAAAATATGTTGAAGAATTTCTTGATTATTTCAAAAGTAATATCTTAAAACGATATTTAATATTTCGTAGCGTTCCGTACACGCGGAATTTTCACAATAGCAACATGCGAAAAACGGTCTGAAAGCCGAAAGAAAGTTTCGAGATGAGACGTACTCTGCCGTTTCCATAACCTACACGCGGCTCTGACATCTACTTTGAATATTACACGTGTCGAACGAGACTCGTTGAAATGCGAAGTAACCTTCGCTATTCCAATCAACTCGTACACGAGCACGTTTCCGGCCACCCCCTCAATTTCGCCTGAAATTGCACGCGCCATGAAAAAATAAATTATTTGTCAGCCATAAAAATATCCCGTCTGTCACCTATAGGTCCAGCCGCCATTTTTTCACCAGCTATAATCTAACGCGTATAGAAACAAAAATGGCCGACCGACACGCTAAGTCCAATAGAAGGTCAACGCACTATTGCGTTATCCTATTGGTGTGTTAATTAACGATGGAACAAATTCCGGAAACTTTTTGTTTTTAGTATATCTAAAAATTGGCAAGCTCTGCTTTTAGGAAAATCAATTTTAACAGAAGCGTAAACATGATTGGTACAGTGAGTAGTAGAAAAATATTAATACAGGTTAGGTTTTCCTGTAAAACACACAATTTTTTTCGTAACACATACTTTTGTGTAAAAAATTTCAACGTTTCGTAATTGATTAGCTTGAAGCAGCTGTATAATAACACGTATACAGTCGATCGTGTTTTCAACGAAATTTCACATTTTGATTACGATTTCTCTTCGAACCGCTTACCATCATAAATCGTAGATCAGATCGAAATAATTAGTTGTTTGAAATTAATCGAGTTCGAAGCTCGTTACGGGTTTGAGTTACCGTTTGACTCGTTCCTTTGGAAGTAACTACACGTTAGTACGTGAGATATGGAGAATTGCGGATGAATTGGAACGAAGAGTACGGGACAGAATGGCGCTCTTGACATTAGGCGTGGCAAGAAAGTTGCGATTCCGTTCTCGTAAGAGCGCACGGTATCGTGACGGTAATGTGTTCGGTTGTAGTTGCTTCGTGCCGTGGAAATTATCGTAGCGGTCGCATAAACAGTTTGTTTTAGTCGTAATAGCGTTTGTATGCATCGCAGCTAGCTTTCAAGACTTTAGTTTCAACGAACGATAGATTAGGATTTCAATTAGAATTTCTCTCTCGTTTCAATACGAAGCAGGACCGTTAACTTCTCTGATGAATCGAAAAGGAAAATCATACAGACAGTATGCGACAGACAGAAACGCGATTAAACTGAAATGATCCGTAGCAGCGTCGAATTGCGAAAGGTAATCGAATGAAACTTTGTATCTTTTATATTCAACGAGAATCAATCACACGAAACATCCACACGGAATCAAATCTGCCATCTGAAAAAAATTGCGTCGAACAATGTAGAAAATTACCGAAGAATCCACCTTTTCTACCAATTGCACAATCTACCGTTTTGACCTTTTCATACGATCCCTCTCTCCGATTATTTCTCGGCTACAATCGCTCGTGCGCGTTACATAAAATTCAATAATTACCCAATGATTGGCATCAAATTCGAATTCGATATACGTATCTGTATTCGATCGTTTCTATCGATCGCGATATCACGTGTCCGTTCTGCAGGCGTCGAAAACAAGAAAGTTGTGTGCTCTCACACGCGTCTCATGGTGTCTGTGTGACCTTTCGTGTTTTGTAACTGATATTCCAATATGAATACAATCGAGCGAGGCGCGTGGATGCTTTCGACCGAGATAAACCGAGGAACGGCGAAAAAACGCGACGAAGAAACCGATCGAGCATCTGGTCGATCTTTCTTACAACCCTCGATCGATTCTCCATGTATTACGTAAAATCAATTTTACGTAACCTACAGAAATTTTTGAAGATTACGATTCATATCGATTTTAGGCGCGGTTCGCCGAGGATAAATTTCACGCTTGTGTACAACACTCTTGTGTGTCTAAAAGTAATTTCTTTCCGACGTTTCGCCAGCTTTGTAGTTAGAATTTAAAAACGCAGTGAAACGATGCCTCGAACAGTGTGTTGTACAGCAGTGTGAATATCCGAGCCGGCAAACCTCGAGTCTTTTACTCGAAGATAAATTTGTTATTAGAATGATTTGTTACTTGGATTTGTTATTACAGTGATTTAACGATTATATGGTTATTAAGTCATCATGCAACGTTTATATGCAAATTTCACCACCAGCGATGCAAACGTGATTGTAATTTGACAAATAACACTT
Organism: Bombus soroeensis; assembly: GCA_014737365.1. NCBI lineage: Eukaryota > Metazoa > Arthropoda > Insecta > Hymenoptera > Apidae > Bombus > Bombus soroeensis. Next base: position 145,360 of record JACXIL010000230.1, read on the forward strand.
GCAAGGCCACATAAACGAGCAATGTAACGTGGCTTTCAATTTGGCAAGTATATATTTTTAAGGCTTGTTAAAGGCGAGCAACGCGAAATCATTGGAATTTCGTCACTGTGACGCTACGCAATTTCGTAGCTTTATATTTTCAATAGCAGGACTACAAGCTTGTGTGCGTTGAACCATTATGGCCGATACAGACCACGTGTTGTATCGTGATTTCGCGTGTTATAGCGATACCGTGTGCAGTTTGACGAACTAATATCTTTAACAATAATGTTAGTATTTTGAATACAATTTTCATAATAATATCAACTCGTTAAATGCCATGCTATTTTATCGCGACTATTAACTCGCTATCACTCATTTACACCGACATTCAATTCTACATGTTATGGGAAATTATTAAAATTATTGTTCTGGCAATGCTCATTCCGTTGCAAAGCGGAATATTTCTGACGTTGAGAAGCGAAAATGAGATTTATAGAGGAAAAACGTTTAGAATTATAGGAATCGGTCGCCTGATTTACACGGCTAATTAAACGACGTTGTCGCGATTAATAAACCGAAGGAAATGAGATCGGTTTCCTAGCACTCGCGATACACGCGTTTGGCTTTCCCGAATATTTGAGATAAGCGATTATCATGGCTCGCTATCGTGTTTGGTGCCAAATCGATACTGTAAGATCTGATAAATCTTAAACGTTTAATTGTATATCGATAAGCCTAATTTCTGAAAAGCTGCTTTCTTACAGTTACAACATTTATCTTGCGTAAAATCAAATAAAATCGAAAGTAATTTTCCACATTGAAACTGAAAATTTTCATTTCTTATTCGATGAACAAGTTTCCTTAAAATTAATGATTCAGAAATTGAACATTAACAATATATTTAATAATTATGAATTTGCTATTCTTCAAAAAAAAAATGTTGAAATTAAACACTTTGAAGTTAAAGATTATCGATACAATATCTAATTATGAATTTATTATCTGGCACAAAGAATAATTAATCTTGAAATAAACACAATAGAATTGAAAAATTGGCAATATCATTTATAATAATATTTACGGTTTAGAGTCTTAAATCAAAATTTTTAAAGTTAAACTCGTCTATGTATTAGGTTGTCCGAAAAGTTTCTTTCCTTTCATAAAACGATAATAGATGAACAGCAATTTCTGTTTTATATTATTTTAAAAATTAAACTAATATGAAACAAAAAACATTGTGCGTCCATTATTTCCTTATAAAACGAAATAATCTTTTCGAATAACCTAATATAAAGTACGAAGGTTGGACAAAATAATTTAGACACCTCGTATGTGTCATATATGTGTATACATACATATATATATATATATATTTTTTTTTGTCCAATCCCTGTATCCCCCTTTATTGCTAAAATTTTTAACTTTTCAGTGTAGAAGATACTTTCTGAATTTATAAAGAAACTTGACACTAAGAAATTGTTTAAATATAACGTTAGAACACAGTGGAGATACGTAAGATAAAATACCAGTAGATTAAATATAATTAAAACGTACCAGAATTGGCGTGGCCGTGTCCAGCGCTGGTGCTATTCGTCGCCGAGTGAACAGCGTTGGTCGCCGCGTTCGCGACATGCTTCAACGCGCTTATCACCATCATATCTTTTATCACACTTGAATCTCTGGCTATCCCATGCAGGATATCCAGGAACACGATATCCAAACAACAATCCTCGACCAACGTAAAACCAACCGAATTACTTTGAAACTTGCAACAGTCGGGAAATCAACATCCTCACCATCTTAAAATTTCTCCATTGCGATTTTCACAGCCGTGTAATGTTCGAGATATCGTTCGAAAAATCGATTTTAACGAGACTTTACAAACATCTATATTAAATTATAACTTTACTATTATTATTAAATATCCTAATGTTTATAGTATTTACTAGAATATTAAGTACTCTCCTGTGAATATATTTATGCGTTAAATTAACCTTTAGACCTAAGAACGGATTACAATCACGAATTCGTTGAACTTCGTACTTAATATCTCGTTGTTGGATCGTTCGCAAGTTTTATGCAACCGATCTGCACAGAAAGGTAGAAGAACGCATGAAAAACGTGGGCCAAGTATAATGTAAAACGAAACAGCCAGTCGTGTCTGTCGTCTAGGCTCGACTAAATCGTTCCAGCACGTAGAGAACGCGAAAGCCAGCGCTGCCATCACGCACGCACACACACACACACACACACACGCACACACACACACACACACACGGAGCAAGGTGCCGCCCCTCTTCTTCTTTCGGCCTTCTTCATCGCAGTTTCACCTTCACGGAAGTCTTGCGAACCAGGCTGACGCCTGTAGGTGTTGGACAACACCGGTGGATCCACTCTATTTCGCCAGCTGGAGGCGGATGACCTGCGAACGTACCATGCCTCGGGCTTCGCGATAATCGAATTGTTAGGCTCGACGATTCTGCGTTTTCGACCTAGTTCATCTGACCTAGCTCAGACATCCCTGTGATATCCTCTTCCTGGACCAACGAGCGTGTACACTTTCAGAGAGATACGTAATGAGGTTATAAAGTAAAGCATTGTGTACTATAACACAGCAATATGGTAGAATAACACGTTGGGTGTCAGGGTTATACAGTGGCTACAAAAAGTATTCATATATACTCTCATTTTGCAACGAAGCGTCTTTTTATTTGCTTCTATGTTTTATTATCATAATATCAAATCTTTGTTGTCGCATGGAAGCGCTGTCGGATGGTACGACGTTTAATGTACTTGTGTTTAATTAATTAGCGTGAACGCCACGATAAGTAGAATGATGTGCAAACACTTTTTTGCTTCTTTTATTTCTTTAGTTTCGATAGAGATGCATTGTGCTGTCTCATGCACGCGTTTAGAGATTTATTTCTGCATTGATATATACTTCCGATAAATCGTTGTGAAATTTGCATATAAACGTTGGATGATGGTTTCACTCGTAACTGGTAAAGTGGGACCTATCAGACTTCAGTCATTCTTATTTTTATATGTGGAAAAAATGTGAAACTTCCGTATGATGAAAACTTCCACGATTTAAATTTCAGTAATTTAAATTTCTGTATAAAGAATATCAAATGATCACGTACTTTCAGAGTTTAAGAAATTTTGTTAAATATATTACGAACAAAAGAACAGTCCTGGAATAAGTACAGATGCTTATTAACTTTAACATCTGAACAATTTTCTAACCTTATTATATTTCTTCCACTGACTATACATCGAGCCTTGACTCGATAAATGGCGGACAATATGGCTGACAGACTTGTTTGGGGACTTCTCGTAAGAATGATTCATCTTTTTTAGGGGTTCTGTGCGTGTGGCAAAGTTTCTTAAAGATAACAAGGAGTTTACTGTCTGCCAGATATCGAATTACGCTGTGCCAGATTTTACAAGAAATACGAATAGCACTGTATTTGTAAATCCCATGGTTTTGGGCTTATTTCTTATTTTTTAATAGATGTCGCATTTCGTGACTGGTTCTATTAGGTTGGCAACTAAGTGATTGCGGATTTTGTCGTTACCACCTAATGGCAAAATCCGCAATCACTTAGTTGCCAACCCACGTTCCTGTTTTCATTTGAAAATTACTTTCTCACACGAATCCGATCGTTTCCGAGTTTCATCAAACGTCAGGCTCACACTCGTTGATGCAAGCGATCCGTTAAGACCGAGGTTAATAAAATTGCATTTGCGTGGATAAGTATCGGCCGCGCGAATTCCTCGACGCGAGAACCTTAACGGGGTTAATTGGTTTCCACGCGATTACACGAGTGAAGCGTCTGGGAAAAAGATACTCTCGAAAACGATATTTCCTTTTTCGAGTGTCTGGAAGCCACACGAAAATCGTGGTTCACGGGGGAATTTCGCGTTAATTAGCCGTTGCGATACGTATAAGGCTAGCAACCGCGATTCGTTTGATTTTCGTAATCGGCATGGGTCACCGATTTCGTTTCGTGGAACACCCGTCCTTTTTCTCGAACGAACCGTTTGATCGCGTGTTGACACTGATTTGTTCACAGATATTTTTCGCGGCTTGGTGTACTATTTAATTTTATCTGAATTTCGTTAATAACTTTGTTGTAGAATTTTGTTCGTTGGTTTCCTGAAAATCAGCGAATCATATATACACAGGTTAAGTATAATGTCAGGAATTTTGTATTTGATTAAGCAGTTAACGGCGTTCGACTTGTGTACACATCAATGCAAAACTTTATTTCAGTGCTGTTAACGCGTGTACTCGTCGTGTAAAATAAAAAGTTACCATTTACTATAAAATTTCAAAATTTAATAAAAAGTAATACGAATGACATTTAGTGGTATGTTTCTTGTATACTTTCAGTGAAATTGTGTATTTTACAAAAAAGAAAGAAAAAGTTTGATTATTTGATTACTGTTTTTTATAAATTGGGTATAAATAAAAGATTATTTTCCCAAATGCATTGGCTGCTCCCCTGAATTCTTTTGTGTACTTTACTTTATTATCTTTTGGCAATTTTTAAGCTTTTAATAATAATACCTTTTTTCAACAATGAATCGTTAATTTTTTATCGAATAAAAATGTAATCTTCTGCTTCACTTTTATCGTAAAATTTATAATAGGAATATTTAAACTGCGGTCGACGTGTATATTCGTCATTACTTGATTTATTTTATGTACTTATGATTTATTTATTTATGATTTATTGATGTATTTATGTTAACTAGACATTTATGTTATCATGCATTTCTTCTTTATCGAATTATCTGATTTTATAAAAAATAATATAATTTCACAATCTTAGGAAAAGTCATTTTTCTTTTCATGATTTATACAAGAACAATTCTACTCAAAAAATGAATCATGGGATAGACTATATCCTTTATCCTGCATCCCCTATTTTCTCATTTTCTCCATTTTCTTTTCAAACTTAATTTCCAGTAAAATCTGTCTGTTCTCTATCTAATCCTGCGACCTAAACAAATACTCTTACGTAAACACAAATATAACCAGTGAATAAAGCACTAATAAAAAGCTGAATATATCACTCGATAACACGCTAATCACTAAAACTACCTTTACCTTCCAGTAAATGCAAAAAGCAGAGAAAACAGTGCATCGTCTTATCGATCGGATTTTAAAAACTAAACGAAAAAAGTTTGACACAAAAGCCATCAACGGCCGTTGCAGCGGAGAGTTTGTCGTCCCCAGGCGATACGCGATAATCCGTCGAGCGATCGGTGGTCTGTTTACTTCGGTAACGTTACTCGATACTCTGGTGGTAACCCAAGAGTAAACCGAGTGCCGACGGGTTGCGTGCCCGCACGATCTTTCATTCGAATTAATACGGCACCAGACGCTGGGCACCGTGCGCGGTTAGTGAACGGAGGCAAGAGTCGAGTTTCATTTGCACAGGTAAAGCTCCCGTGAGCCAGGCAGGTGAACAAATCGAGGAACAAGAAAAATATTACGCGACCACCTACCTTACCGCTTGTTGCACAGCCATATCCTTCTTTCTCGCCACACCGCTGACATGATTTTACTTTTGAATGTTACGCCGCGCTACGGAGCGGTACAAAAGTAGTGCGCGATTCAACGTTTCCATATATCTTTTATATTTGAAGAGAAAAATCGCCGGGAAAAAATTCCGCGAGCATTCCATGGTAATGGCAGTGTGGGAACCAAGTGTCGGATTTAATTGTTTATCAAGGAATAGTCCTGTTTCGTAATCGCTGAAACGCGCTAGTAAACGGAAAATGCACAATGCTTAATGTTACGTCGTACATTATACAATGACATTTATGTGGAAGTGATGTAATATATGTAATATAACAAAAAATGTAATAAATGTATAGACACAATACGTATTAGCACATCGTGAATGATTTTGATGATAGTGATCGACCATACTGATCCAGGGTCAAGATTAGTTGGGATGAGATCGCACATCAGAGAATTTGTATTTCAAATTCCTTTTTATTGTCTTATAGATAGTTAAAAAATAAAATTCTTATAGTAGGAACGAAATACAAACGTCCATATGAAAAATCAATCCACCGTCGTTCAAAATTCAGATCATATTTTACGTTAATTTCCAACCGCAACTTTATCATCATTTCTCCAATTCTTTTTCTGTGGTTACATCGAGCCTCGCAACTGAAATTGTAATTATAACTCGTAAAGCTGTCCGTAATTCATATTCAGACTGAAATTTTTCATTGAAGTATCTCAATCGCGAAGAACTCAATATATTTCTATTTCGCTATTTGAGAATCATTTCTCCATTGTAGCGGCACTCGACAACAAAACTTTCCAACGGTTTCGTCGGTACAAAGTATATCACCAAAGCGTAAATGCCGACAGGCCTAATGAGCCATCGATATCCTACGGTCGAATATTTCGAAGAAGACGTACGTGGCGGTCGCGGACGCCTAACGAACGCGTGCGTAGTGGGGATTATTGAGGGGCGACAAAAAGAAGTGAATCGGATCAAGAAAACAGTTGAGTTGTAACCGAGAAGTGAGAATAGTCAGTTGGAATCGAGAGTTGTACGTAAAGAGTGGAAAGCGAGAATTGTTAATAAATATACTGTTAAACATCGCCGAGTATTTCTTTGGCACGCTACACGTCCTATGCCAAAATCACCTCACGTTGTTCTCCCACGCGAGCTTTCAATTTTTCATCATTTTTGCATCCACCCATCGAACTCAGGCTGCGTGCGAAATAAATAATATGCAACTGGAATCCTGTTCCAGTGTATCTCCTCATGCATATTCCAATACTTCCAGTCAGAGACAGATGCGGAAGATTCCCGGTGTTTCCTCACGGGGCACCGTAAATTTTTACGATTACATTCTATTCCAGGAATGCTTCACGCCCAGCGGTAACAATGTAGCGGCACATGAGTCAACGGAAGATACGGATCGGCAGAGACTCGTATTATTGTGCATTGCAGTGCCAACGTTGTTTTGGTTTGCTAGGTCTAAAGGTAAACAAACTCCGGGCAAAACATTATCGCTGTTATTTCTAAACGTCAAATGGAGTTACATGGTGTTACAGAACTTTTTATAATACCACCGGTCGATACAAATAGACGAACGTGCCCTCTAGGACGTTCAGTATAGCGAGAGACACAGTGGAATAGCGAGCGTAGAGTTGAACAGTAGCATTGAGCGAGCGACGATTACGACCGGCTTATAGTATCTCTGTACTTGTATTTAAAGTAATTTTAATATACACTGACTATTACAATTTTATCACTCGTCTATTTAATAAACCAACACGTATTATTTAGATATGTGTAATTTTGTGTGCTACACGATATTAACCGCGTAGTAGTGACGCACATATATAAGTATGAGTGTGTGTGGGAGTACGTGCGTGCGCAGCGTGTGGTAAAACAGAAGAATGCAACTGTTGCGTATGTATGGTGATGAAAAAGATTGCTGAGACGCGTGCAGTGTGTATCACGAACATCTTGTAAATCACATATTAAATAAATCTGAAACTATTTTAATATTATTTCTAGATGTAATGTGAGTGTTCCTATACATTTATTTCGGCGACTAAGATCCACAATTCTCAACACGTATAACAATTCACCTCAAAAATAATGTTCTCTTCTTTATCGTTCGCTTCGCTTATCGCGAATTTCTCGCGGATTGACCGGCTTTTGCCAAACCGCGAGGCAAGATTCGCGGTTATAGTAATAAACGGGCCGTATTTAATGAAACTGAGAAGATCGGAGGACGAAGAGTATATTGGAACAGTAGCAAAGCACTATCCTCCTCTTTCCTCGGTTCTCCTGCCTCTCGAAATCGAATCCCATCAGCGTCACCGTGCAAGTGGCTTCACTTCAAAATTCAATGATCTTCTCGAGCTTTCCGAGCACGAGCCACCGCGGACAGAATCACCGTCCAAATATATCAACTCCGGGTCGTTCCTTTCTCCGTTCCTCCATTCTATTATCGGTAGAGAATGTACGCGTTGTTCGGGAGGAATGATAACTCGCGCCGGAATAACCGACGAGAATTCTTTCTCAAGAGTCCTCGCTCTTCTCCGGCAGCTTGATTTCGGAATTAGAATTTTTTCCATTTTCTTCGGGATTAAATTTGAAATTTATAAATTTGAATTTTAAAATAGAATTTTCTCGATTGTATCTTTCGCTTTTAATCGATTCTTCAAGTACCAGCATTTTTTTTTAAATCGTTCTCTCCAAACGGAAGAAAGTAGCAAAATTAAATACGATAGCGTTAATAATAGAATAATAAAATATATATCGGTTAAGTAAAAATAATTGGTGAATAAGAATATTAGACAAATGGATATTATAATTTCCGAATGAAATTTAATAAGCGAGTTCCGTGTCTCGAATTCGGTTCAAATTTGGTTAATCTCTTCGATTGAATATCCATAACAAAATTGATGAATATTGATTGATGTGATGAAATATAGGAACAGTAATATTTCGAGAAGCTTGTAAATTGGTATAAAACTAAGGTAGTAAAATAGTATACAAAATTATCAGAAAGATGCAAAGCTACGTTTCATAGAAAAAAGTATGGGAAAACTACGTTGCATAGGACAAATGCATAAAACTACATGTTTGGTTGCAAAAATAACAGAAAAGATATTATTAAAAAATATTAATAGTTATCGTTGCATATTATGTTCTCTAACTCATGATTATTGTAAAATATGTAATATATATTAGAATATTTTTCTACTGTATAAAGCACATGTTATACATTTTTAATTACTAGAAACTTACTGATTACTCGATGGTATTTTCAATGAAACCTATAGTGAGTCTACGACCCACGTTTCTTACCTAATTCCTACAGACATAGTAACACGTATTACATTGTCGTTATCATTATATAACTATAAAATGTCTCATTGTAAGATACCCTGTGTTTTTGTCTCTTACAACGTCACCAAGGTTAAATACGTGCAGCAATATCATCAATCAATGTCACAAAATACGTACTGGTACGTGCCCTCGTATCTCTTTTCTTTCCTACAAAACTTTAATCACATGCTGGTTTCTTCACCTGATCTTTTCTCGGTATCTTTAAAATTCCACAATTCCAAGAAACATATTACTACAAAAAAAAACGCTACAATATTATATATATATTTACAATATCAATATATTACAATAGTATATCTATATTTTTATCAAATTACAGGAACCGTTATACGTTTCATAACTATAAAACCACCCAGTAGCATTCAATTTTGGTATGTTGTATTATATATCTTTGTACGTTAAACAATTTGTTCTTTCTTCTTCCTCAAAAGGAACAGATTGTATTGCTTCGAAAAAAGAAAAAGATTGGGAAGTTAGTTCGTTCTTCCTTCACAACTATATTTGGTTGGCAACTAAGTGATTGCGGATGTTGCCATTAGGTGGTAATGACAAAACCCGCAACCACTTAATTTCTAACCTAATACAACCTAATAGAATATTTTACTACACAAAAACGAAGAATGCAATTGAATGTAATCAGATTTTGTTGCATCGTATCTCGTACTTGAGAACTAATTTTAGTATAGTTTTATAGTTACGAGTAGACTGCGGATTTTGATACATTTGCAGGAAATCTGAAAGTGGAAAATAGCACAGGATGCACGCGATATGAGACAATATAATATAATACTCGACAGGTAAAACAATTTTTCTACCGGGGTTCTACTTTTCTAATTATACTCACAATAAATATGAATATGCATAAAAATTCGCATTTAGAGATGCAACGCTATCACAAACGACCCGTATCGTCTTAATGACTATCGTGTGAGAAAATAACGTGTAAGAAAAATCTTGGACTTTTTTATCAACCGTGTATCTGCACTATATTTCATTATCTATATTCTTCTCGAACCGTGACAGAGTCTATTACGTTTCATTACTCGTGGTGGAATCGAGGCGATTCGTTACGACAGAGGCGACATCTCGATTCTCAACTGCGATCGGCCATGATAAATTAGCAAACGGACAGTAGGAGCGTAATTTTCCGGCCGTCTGATTTTCCAAGCCGAGAATTCACCGGCAACGTAATGCGATACGAAGTTGAGGCGTTACAGGCGCAAATGAAATTACGAGTTGCCGGCCCCCAGGTATCGAACTTCCGGCTATAAAGGGGCCGAGAAAACTTGCCCTGGCCGATTAGTTCGGCGAAGTTAGCTCGTTGCATATTACGCGTGATAAAAACTTGCTTTAACGAACCTCGAATATACGATGCTCGCTTATTACGTATTTCTGGGTGCTCTGATGATAGTTGCAAACTGGTCGAATATAATTCCTTTGTTCCCTCGTGATTACGTGATTTATGAAACTATTAACCTTAATCCTCAACTGGTACATTGATGAATTCCTTTTAATAGCTTGCGTTTTGTTTCGAAGTTCAAAAACGTGGACAGTTGAAGTTGAATTCGAAGACTTGAATTTGACAATTCGAAGAAAGTGTGAAAAAATTCGGATTTCAATTTTATTCGAATTCGAATTTGTTACGAAGATTATATTTAAATTCGAAGATCTGAATTTTCACGTGAAAACTGGAATTTGTATCTAAAAATGACAAATCTCAATTTCAAGACGAGTTTGTAGATCAATTTATTATATGAATTTACATTTAAATTTGAGGACTTGAACTTGAGTCTGAACACTTGAATTTGTATTTAGAAATTTAAACTTATATTTGGAAACTTGAATTTCAGCTAGAGTTTGAATTTAGTGTCTGATAACCTCATGTTCATCAAGCATTCTGGCATACGTGTACAGTTTGCAGGACTTGATTAGTCCGACAGTGTGTTACAGAAGGCTCGTGTAATTCTCGTCACAAATTCCTGCAGACAATTTCGCCTTTAAACTAGCAATTCCATCCCCTAACAAGGAGCCAAACGATATTCTATGACCATCCACTTTTCCTTCATCTTCATATTTACCTATAAAATATGATTTGAAACTTCTTCTACGTTTATCCACTTACCTACCCTATCTATCTTTCTCACCTACCCTCATTAACCTATTTTTTAAACAAACTTTTGTTCCTCTTCAAATCAAACATCAACATCAACAACATAGGATCCCATTTGAAAAATTAGAATACGAAAACAAATTTCATGCGAGAGCTAGCAACGTGTCGTGCATCCGGCAGCTCAAGTTTCCCATTTCCAAGAGAAACATTCGAGAACTGTATCGATAAGCAGAAAACAAAGGATAAGAGGTTCAGTGAAAAGAAAGCAAAAGAAGCAAGGGCTGGCGTTTTTGAGGAACCTACTTTTCCCGTGCCAAGACAAAGATTCACGGCTGTAGTGGGAGAAGAGGAGAGGCAATTTCTTCTAAAAGGCTGTTATCCGGCAGCTTCGATTCCTTTCGAGGTTAGACACGGCCCGGATACGGTAAGTTTCAACGGCGCAAAATGGCTGGTGACGGTCTCGCGAACAGAACACGGGTCTTAGCTCGCGAACTCAGCACTTTACCACGAGAACCTATCTCCACCAACCGCTCTCACCAACGTCCAATTAAATGTACGAAGATTACAGCAGCCGCTAACTTTGAGTGCTCCACGAATTGTTTCTCTTCCTTTCGATCCAGAGTTCGGTTCTGCTTTCAGCGAACGAATATATTAGGTTGGCAACTAAGTGATTGCGGGTTTTGTCATTACCACCTAATGACAAAATCTGCAATCACTTAGTTGCCCAATAGAATTTTTATGGAAGACAGATCTTCGCGTTTTAGGTTATGTGATAACAGTGAGTTTTCGTTGGTGTTAAATTTTGTTAAACTTCGAAAGAGATAAGTGCTCTTCTTCAAAGTTTTCGTTGACTTGTGTATAGCTATGTACTTGATTATATATATATTGTATATTGTAGATAAAAATATAGTGGGAACAAAAGTACTAACACACTGTTGTATTTATTATACCATTTACATACTAATTGATTAGATTACATACTATTTGCTATTATTTATGCCACCTTCTTGCGATAAATGAAAATTGGTCGTTTGTTCTTTTCTTTACTTCTTCTTCTTTTCTTTTTGGGGGGGAGGGGGCAAACGTTAATGATACAGCCAGTTAATGAAAACCAATTTTCATTCTATCAATCAATTCTATCAGTCTGCAATTCTAGATCTAATCAATTAGTATGCAAAATGCTACAATAAATACAACAGTGTGTTAATACTATTGCTGCCACTATAAGAAACTGAAAAGTTGAAAAAAGTTAAGTTGGCCAATTCGTTTCAGAGAATCTGTTTGCAATCATTTCAACTAATGAACCACTATGTTTTCGTTTATTTCAGCAAAACTAGAGGAGGAAAAACTAGTTGATGAAATAGGAACAGGTGAAACAATTAATTCGTCGCTAGAGTAATCAACGAATGACCAACGGGTTAGCATTCAATTTAATTGAAACTAGAAGTTAGGGGAGGAAAATTTCTATGCAACGACCACGGAATAATACATCGTCAACGTTCAATTAAATTCGCTGGCTGTTTCTTCGCAATTGGTGGCTCGCCTTTATAATTCACTTGGCGAATTCTCCATGCCGCGGGATATGAATCGCAGCAAATAGTCCGTACAATTTTCGGTGCATAGTTCCCTGGAGGCGGTGAGCAAATTTCCCTGCGTTTCCCAGACGTTTCGCGTTTCGTGTATCGTATGTATATCCTTCCGTTGCGTGATGTACATATCGCGAATGTTTGCTCGAAACGTCGTAAAAGTTGACGCATGTCGTACAGTTTGACGTTGCCGTGAAGGAAAGATGGCAACTGCAAGAGGTTAGAAATTTTATCTTTTACCTATCTCTCGTACGATGGAAAGCTACACTCTGCAGAAAGGTTCGTAAATGAATAAAAATATGCGTGAGTATGTCAAAAAGTAGATAATAAATATATATAACTGGATATTACGAGAAACGTATTTTTACTTTTAATTTTAATCGTCTATCTTCTAGAATTTTATTTATTGCAACGAAATTTGAATTAGTGCTCGATTAAGTGAACTCAAGGAACCCTCTTCAACGATGGAATGCAATGGAACAAAATCTTGAACTATTATTAGCACAATTTGAATTATATTGGGTTGGCAACTAAGTGATGGCGGATTTTGTCATTAGGTGGTAATGGCAAAATCCGCAATCACTTAGTTGGCAACACAATAGTTGAAAAATCATCAAATTCTAAGAGAGAAGTCTATGACTCATAACTAGTTTGAATCTGCCACGATAGTTGCGTGAATATCTCATCGTAGTTTATCAAACATCGGTTTACAAAGCAATATATAACACGATTGATAACACGAAGGTTAACTACGATGAACTCGTAACTTGTGAATTTATTAATTTTATTAATTGACTAAACACATGGTGGAAAAATTGCTGACGAATCTATTCATGTGAATGTAAATTCCTACTGCATGAGTGAAAAATCATACCTAATTTGTTTCGCAGCTGCTTTATGGCTATGTAGATACAAACATGAAACCTAACCTGTCAAATGTTGTGGTCTTTATCTTCGAGCGTCCTCTAGCTGTCGTAGGACACGTTTCGTTTGCATCAAAATAAAAAATGTTGTGCATCTATTATTTTCTTCTAAAACGGAAGAAACTTTTAGTACAACCTAATAGAAAGAATCAGCGAACTCTTATTACGTGAACTGTTGGTTCCGCGAGAAGTTGAGATAAATTACTGTCTACTTTCTACATTACGTACAATGTATGAGGATGAGTGATGAAAGATGAGTGGAGAAAAGAAAGAGTAAAATTTGTTCGTTTATGAGGCTTTATTCTGGAGAAAATCGAGTTTGGAAATTTATCGAGTACACGTGCACTGTGCACTCGCCTAACTGCTGGCTGAACGTGTTCGTCGAGCTCGTGGATGGAGCGTCAACGACTCCAATTTCAGACATTATTTTAGGAAAAACGAGGCATACGATGAAAAAATATTATTCTACATTTTGTACTTATCTCGCCTTATTACCACAGTATCGGCCTTTATTCGACTATAAGTTAGTCAAGTGCACGTATACTCGACATATTTTTAAACCTAATTCTCTCTAGAACAAAGTTTCAAACGAAAACACCTTAGTTTACATTTTCCACTTATTTTCGCTTCTAAAACAATGTTCTGTTTAACTATCGTCTGTGAGACGACAACCTTTCGCCTGAAATTGTACCACAAAATGCTACCACCGCGCTCAGTGGCTTCTTATTTACGTTCGAGAAATACGCACTGCGTTCATTGTTTGACAAGTTATCGTGCTGACTAATTTACAGGTTATGTAATAATAAAATACAGTAAATGATATGAAAGTAAAGTTAAAGACAAGTAATAAATAAGTATTGGGTTGGCATCTAAGTGATTGCGGATTTTGTCAATACCACCTAATGACAAAATCCGCAATCACTTAGTTGCTAACCTAATAATTTTATAGTATGTTTGCTGTTTTCTTTTTGTTACTTATTGTTTTATTATTTATTACTAAATGATTGGCGTATTCATAACTCGTTTGTCCAATATATTGCAATATGCCAATTTTTATTTTATCCATCAAAACGACGTAAGATGACTAAACACTTCTGAATATACTGCGATAAAGCTGTTTGTAGCGAGCAGACTGTTGCAGCTTGTAGCAACAGAATTGACAGGATGTGAGATCATTTGAATACCTCGAAAATATCTTATAAGGATTTTACACGTACAAAGTTTCGATAAGAAAGATAAAAGACAAGTAAAATATTTGAAACATGTTAAATTGAATTGTTCTAAAACCAGGGCTATAAAAGAAGAATCTTTATTTGACATTTTTCACTTACATTTAAACATAGAGCTTTTTCTTTGCAAACACCAATTTTTCCACTTGCGTTGTATATTTTTTTATATTACTTTCATTCGCAATTCTTTCTTGCAAGTTTTATAATTTAGTCGTCCCTAGATTTAGTATCGATATCTAATAAATGTTTAATCTATTTAAGTAACATTCGATCGTTATAAAAATTCGTAAAAGGTTCTGATCGTCACGTGCATATAACAAAAATGGGCAAATGCTTTCGGACAATACGATTTTAAGAGGAAAAAGGAAATTTATAGCGTAGGCTTGTCTACAATTGGTTAAGTGTTTTACTTGAGATATCTCGAGAGAGAGGATTCCCAGAAATTGGCCGGCTCGACTAAATATTGAAATAGGTTTCGTAAGCGGTTCTCTTCTGTTCGTTTAAAGGAAACGCGGTGTTGCGACACCTACAACTTTCTAGCTGATCCCAGGTGAACTAGTCCTTGCGTGTAACGCAACTAGATTACAGTGACTGTAAGCGTTACAGTAAATCGATATCAGGATAAGTTTTTCAGACACCTGCACACAGGAAAAAGACAGAAGATAAAAATCGACTTTCAACGATAGATTCAGTCTATAAGAACCAACTACCTTTTCAACACAGGACACTATTCTTATATTGGGTTGGCAAGTGATTGTGGGGGTGCATTAGATGGTAATGACAAAATCCGCAATCACTTAGTTGCCAATAAAATCGCTGTATCCGTAAACTTTATGACAAACGAACCATGTAAACCGTGTTTCTTAACACGATGAAAATCCAATTTTTCCACCAACTTGATAAATTATCAGGAATAGAGCTATTGAAATATGTATAATTTTCTGTGCTATACTTGATTAGCCGCGTAGTAGTGACACACATATATGAGTATGAGTGTGTGGAGTATGTGCGTGCGCAGCGTATGGTAAAACAGAAGAATGCAACTGTTGCGTACGCATGGTGATGAAAAAGATGGCGGGAGTGCTAAGACGAGTGCAAATGTGTATCCACGAATATCTTGTCAATCACATATTAAATAAATCTGAAACTATTTTGATATCAATTCCAAGTGTAATGTAAATGTTCCTATACATTTATTTCGACGATTAAGATCCACAATTCTCAACAAGAGCTTCGAATTTTTCAGTAAAATAAAACCAGTGGACACCTATTCCAACGAATTGACGTTTCGACGTACTCGATAAAAACGTCAATATATTCAGATACAGTGGCTGCAGAAATTATCGACGCATAGCCTTATCTTGCAACGAAACGTCCCTTTATCAGAGACTCTACATTTCACTTGTATAGTGACAAATTAGTGCAGTCGTATGAAAGTATTACACCGAATCGTGCGAGATACATTTCGCCCTAATTAATTAACATGTAAGTGTTATAATAAATGCAGATGATATATAAATATTTTTTTAAATTTAATGGTATTGATTTCTACAAAAGTATAAGCAATAGACGTTGCAGTTGTTACGTAGGAGACACAAGAAATCACGAAACTGACAGATCACCGGTGATCTCCTTGCGTCGCAGTTCGAACGTTTCACAAATAAGGTAAAGAATTGAGCTTTAGATATATTTCGTAGTAAAATTTATTGTACGAATCCAACAGAGTGACGGTTCAGAGCGTTAGAATAGAGAATGTCGAGAGCTGATTTTAAGAAGGTTTATATACTATAGATTTGGCTCCTATGGAGGGGGTGTCGCCAGGGCCCAGCTCAGAGGTAGCCATGTTGTTACTCTTTTCTCACACTGGAACACTCTTTACGTTGTTGTTTTGATGGCCTGCGGGATGTTCGTTAGACCCCCTTGGTTTTTCTATCGCTAATTTATGGTTCTGTGACAGAGTCTTCGGTCAATTCGTCCGAGTACTCGTGCACTTGTAACCATAGCCTAAGAACAGTTGATATTGAAAAACTGAAACACGCGAAGTTTGCGTCCTGTCCCTCAGTGATCCTCGTCGAAGACAGACTTAGCAAACGATCAACCGTGATTTTCTGTGCAATAGAGAACTTGCTCATTGTCGATCGTTGCTCTGTTTATCTATGATCCGACAATATCAGAGCCAAGATTCGCCGCCGGCATCGATCCGGCCGTAACGTGGTTCCAGGATTTTGGAGATGGTCCAAACTTTCGGGTGGGGCCTGTAGAATTTTAATTACGCCGGTGGCCAGGACCAGACAACAAAAGGCAGCCGCGTATTCGGTACACACGGTTTGCCTTTTTTCTCGCCATTCTACGCGCGTCTCTCCACCCCCTTCGGCTATTCTACTCGGCCGCCAAATAGGTCAGCCTTTTCGCTATTCTGTTTTCTTCCCCATCCACGTTGTCGCGGCTTCGAGAATTAGCCGAATTTCCTATTTGCTCGGACGATTCGTCCGTGA
Source organism: Bombus soroeensis (assembly GCA_014737365.1). Classification (NCBI taxonomy): domain Eukaryota; kingdom Metazoa; phylum Arthropoda; class Insecta; order Hymenoptera; family Apidae; genus Bombus; species Bombus soroeensis. Next base: position 162,591 of record JACXIL010000230.1, read on the forward strand.
ATCAGCCACTTGCACGAAAATCTTTGAAAGTTTCATTTGCTTCTTGTGTTTGCAAATTTAATCTTACGCAGTTTCTTTCTCCCATTACGTTTCCGTAGGAACGTCGGCGACTAGGACAGATTTTATTCGTGAAACGTTAAATGGAAGGAAGAAATATTAAACGAAAGTACTTGACTTGTCATTAGGTGGCATTGACAAAATCCGCAATCACTTAGTTGCCAAGCCAATATTAAATGAAATGGTACAAACTATATGTATATTGTATTTTTACTTTTTATTCCAGCAAGCTTGATCAATTTATTCAAACAAGACTTCATTAATATGCTGTTGAAACTGTAACGTTTCCTAATAATAGAGCCATGGGTACACTTCTGCTAGAAATTGCGGATCTTCGTTACTCGTGTTTCTTCAACAGTTTATTAACATTACGTATGACTTTTGATATTCACTTGAGTTGACCAACTTCTGACGAGTGAATCTAATTATCTGAACCTATACTTCTATTACGTGAATTGTAAGTAGTGGAGAAGATAGAACAACATTCCTATTGTATCAATTCTAATTACGTGAATTGTTCATCCTTTGATAAGTTCGCACACAGTGAGAGCCAACGAATGAGTATACAGCCCACAAACATTTGTATAATACTTATATTTTTTACTACCAATTTATATTCCTACTTTATGTCTTTGCTATTAATTTTTAATTTATGTAGCATACATATGCAGAGTAGAACCTGGATTATCCGAACGTTCCACTATTCGGACATTTTTCACGTGTAAGAAACTTAATCATCTACAAGAATGTGAGGTGCGTAGTAGATCCGTGATAGGTGGTGCTGTTTGCTAGTAGAGTGTAGATGGCACTGCTGGGGACTGCTGCTTTTCTTCCTAATTTCGATGCGTGGAAGAAAAATCGGACTACGGGCGCCAGGATTCAAACCCGGATCCTGAATGTTCGTAACCTAAGGCGCTAATCACTGCGCTATCGTCGTCCGACCGCTAGTTGGTGTCGAGTGCCGCCACAAATGTTTGTTAACAATTAACGAAGCTACCAGTGAAAAGACGATACAGCTTCACAAACAATGAAAAGGATTAGCTGTTATACTGCTGTTATATGTGTCAAATGTGATACTAGAAAGATCGAGGACACCATATTTATTATATTACGACATATTTAGAAGAAACTCCTTTTCCATACAATACCAGAATTCGATGATTGTGATAACGTCGATGAGATAGAATGCCTTTAATGTGATGAACCTTCTTCAGTGGACGTTTTCTTCAAATGATGTTAATGTTATGTATGGTTCCAATAATGAATTGAAACGTGAATATAAATAACAGCAATGATGATATGCCTGAATATTTTAAAGTACTTAATACCTTAAAAAGAATATATATATGTAAAGATGGTAGGAGCCACAAAAGGAATGTAATTTTATGGGATTAAATCTACTAAAATGTGATTTAGTAGCTAAGAAAATTTAGAATCCATAAATCTTGAATCGACTCATATTTAATTTTATTATTTGTATTGCTGTTATTAATATTTATGTTCCCCTTTGAAATGCATACAAGAAGACGAACACCAGGAAAGTAACTGCTCCATTATCCGAAAATTTCCTTATTCGAACGCTATTGTGTTATTAATTCGTATAATCGAGATTCTACTGTATAAGAGTTTTTAAATGCACTTTGTGCATTCGAGGTGTTGTGTACTCGTTTTAGACTCTCACTGTAAATACAGTTCTACTGTACATATTTTTTCTTTAAAATAAGTGTTCACGCTTTTATTGTTCTATTCCCAAACATTCTTCATTCTCTCGATAAAATTCCATTATTCTCATATTCCTTTGTTTCCTTCACCTGTTTTGTTTTTTTTATAACATTGCTCGTGCGTTAACAGGTCGTTTGGTGGAGAAAAGCGACGGAAGGGAATTGGCGTAGCTGCTGATCGCACAGTTTCTCGGCTACATTGGTGTAACCGGTTCTCCACGACTTCTCGTCGAGTGTCTTTGTGTCGTCGAGGAATCCGTGCCGTTCGAGCGATTTTTATTAAACGACGCGGCTTACAGTGTACATTGTTTGTCGCGAGCAACGCCACTTCATCGCCTCTTGTGGAAACAGCCAACCCCGGGCCACCGTAGAATCTCACAAATGCTGACTGGTGAGTTGCTTGCAAGACAAATTTCTCGAGCTTCCATGACACGTAATCGAAATGGGACGTTTAATTGAATGCACATTTTTTTAGACGATTTAGAGCCCGAGCGATTAAAACGGACTGAGAAAAGGAAATTTATTTGTTAAGAACAAAGGTTTCTTCGTTTTTGTGTATTAAAGAATGGCGTTTTTTTAGCAGATGTTTTATCTGATTGTCCGAGTGATCGTGAATCAAATTGTGGTGACCTGGAAAATGATACTGTATCAGAAGATAGTGAATCTGATATTAGGCCACCAAAATATCATTAAACCTGCGTGCATATTACAATACAATAAGCACATGAAAGGGGTAGGTCGTGCAGATCAGTATTTGGCGAACAGCAGTATTTTATGAAAAACTTTAAAGTGGTCCAGAAAATTAGCATTTTTTCTGATAAACTGCACCTCGCTCAATGCATATAAAATGTACTGTACCTATCTGCCAGAAAATAAAACAAGATACAACAAATATCTACTGGAAGTAGCTAGAGAATGAATAACTGTGTATTCCAAAGAATGCAGCATAGCACCTGACACTTCTCGAATTTCTAAAACAGCTCCTTATTATAACGATGCACCCTTCAGGCTTTTCGGACAACTAAGAGACTACGTGTTAGAAAAAATAGTCACTGGCAGAAAAATAAATCCGACTAGAGCGTGTAAAGTATGCTGTTCAAAAGGAAAACGCAGAAACTAGATATATTTGCTAAAGCTGTTATGTATCATCACACAGAAAAAGAAATATTAAAAGTTGAATAACAAAATAGAATTTATTAAAGTTTATTTATGTTGTTTTACTTGCACATCAAATTACGAAATAATAACTGGTGACATGAGATAAATTCCCAGTAAAATTGCTGGTCAACAATGTGTTAACAGTGCTTTTTTAAAGTTTCTAACTCTGCAGCCATTTCGAATAGATTACACGCGTTTAATGATATTATATAATGTTTCTAAATATTATTATAGCGTGGAAGTGACGGTGAAAAGAAATTGCTTGAGGCTGTACAGGTAAACTTTATCGACTGCAAACTAAAGTACCGTCTGATATTATTAATATTGACAACGTATTTACTGATATATAATATATATATATATATAATATTAATTATATGCAATATCGATGGAATACTTGTGAAAGTTTGTTTACGCTATGTCATATTAAAAAGGCAATTTTCAAATGGAATTTATTTCCATATCGTCTATGCTTTACAGGAATTATTATGAAAATTCTTTTTCATATTTCCTGCTTTTTAATTCGCCTTCTACATTCCACTTGATATTGCTTGAATATTGTAAAACATACGTATAAAATGTGCATAACTGAAGAACGAATTTTGTATTATGTTTGTCCGTGAACTCTTTCCACTCCTTTATGTCAGAAATGACATGTTATATGTCATTTCTGCAACATCATATGTTGCAGTTTGAACAACGTACATATGTTGAGTGTAACTATATCTATTGGTCATGAATATATTATTCATTCAAATATAAACGCACATACATTAGAATTCCATAGAAATTGTTGAGTAATTAGAGTAATATATGCATATTCGTAACAACATTTTGATAAAAGTATTGGGTTGGCAACTAAGTGATTACTGATTTTGTCAATACCACCTAATGACAAAATCCGCAATCACTTAGTTGTTCAATAATAATCCATATGAATGGAATGAATTCCATGGAATAAATTCCATTTGAAAATTGCCTTTTTAATATGAAATAGCGTAAATAAACTTTCACAAGTATTCCATCAATATTATATATGAGGTGGATGATAGTAGTTTAGTTGTGGTGATAGTGCTGCTGCTGGTAGTGCAGATGTCGCTGCTAGGGTACTGCTGCATTTTCTTATTTAAAAATCGTGGAAGAAAAATCCGACCACGGAAACGTTGGTAACCTAATGCACTAACCACTACGCTATCGTTGTCCGGCCACTAGCTGGTGTCGAGTGGTGGCAGTCGCTTGTCGAGTGCCGCTACACATATAATTAATATTATATATGTCGGATTATCGTTAGACTTAGGGGCGTGTAACGTATCTTCGTTAGGACAAGCCATCGTTGTTCTATAGAGATTATATTTACAGGGACAAATGTTGATTTTACAATTTTTGACAATTAACCGTGATGATTAAACACTCGAGATGTTAAAGACAATGTTCTTAGGTTCAATAACGAATCCACGGGGAGAACTCTTTGTTCAATAGAATATATTTTGAAACATAAAGTGAGGTTAGCTGTGACGCTCGGTATCATTTAGACTGACAAGACGATGTGTGTAAACTCTCCAAGGTGATCACAAGAATCAAAGACTGATACGAACACATTTGTCAATTGCATATTGTCCGGGGATATCAACAAAATTCCAGGCGCCGTTACTAGGCAGACAATTTGTTAATACAACGTGTGTTCCTCAATATTGGTACTTCTTCTGTTAGGTAAAAACGTTCATCCCGTGACCGCGGCCATGTTTGGCGACCAGTTATGTCACCTCGAGCCCAAGCCCACTGTCATAAATCTGGGGTAAACATAATCAGATCGTATCACAGCAACTACTTATAAGTTCTATTATTTAAGTACAAATATAACAAATAGTTTAGACTAAAGTATTGAGGATCTTCCCAAATTCCAAAAGAAAGGCCAGATGTCCCTTCATTTCCGACATATATATATTATATATCAATGAATACCTAATAGTACTCTAAAGTACGTTTGGGACGTGAAGGATTAAATGAAGCTTACGCAGCTTGTAAACAATTTTAACGGAAATATTCAAAAGCTTTGCAACTTCCAAATCAAATACTCGGAAAAACCCTAGTCTCGTTTCATCCTCTTTTAAACGTCAAATTAACCCGAAAATGAGACGTTTTCCTTACCCTGCAATCTGTTTCTCACCATCAAACCTCATAGTTCTCACTCAAACACATTTTAAAATCGCTCGTTCAGCACCCTTATCTTCCTTCCCAATCTCTTTCTCCTTTTATTCGTCTGCAGGAAGAAAGAAAGAGAGAGAGAACGATTCCCTAATTTTACCCAATTTTCTCCAATTTTTCCGAAGGTAACTCTGGAATCAGCCGAAGCAGAAAAGCGTGGCGCGCACCGACCCGAGCCAGCTTTTATATTTCCTCGACGTTAGATTGCGTTCCTCGACGTACGTATGTAGGTCGTCGCGTTTCTTCCTGGCGTTCCAGCTTCAGAAATTTGCGTTTAAGTCCCGTGGAATCGAATTTCGACAGTCGCTCCCCACCGTGATTCGTGGCTCATTTATTTATATTTATTCAATCGTACGCGTTCTGCAATGTTGTTGTGCCTGGCAATGATGGAAGGTTTCGCGATATTTATCTTGTTCATTGCAGATTGATTCAACTGGCTGAATCTTTCTTTTGTTTCCTTTCGATGGTTTAATCTTCCAAACATCACACGATTAGTATAGGCGATGTTGTTTATCGATTTGACTTCTGTGTAACTTGATCATCTTCGCTATGCCTTTGTTATTCCACGAGTTTATCTTTCCATGTTGAACGATGTCCAATAGGCGACGCTGAATTAAACGAAGCTTCTGCTTAGTTTCATTTGTTTTTTCCATTATTCTCGATTATTATTGCTGTTGATAACTTTCTCACTGCTTTCTTATTCCGTGGTTCTGTATACTTATAGATTTACAGTTTACGGTATTAAGAATTGGAAACACGCATTTAAGTTTGGTAGGATTTTCATATATTTAATATAATTCCAAAACAATTTCGATATAGTAGGTGCATGATATTTCTAGCAAAAATAAATCCCGTGATCCTGAATGGTTTTCTAATCAGGTTCAATTGAACTGTTGGGTTGGCAATTAAGTGATTGCGGATTTTGTCATTAGGTGGTATTGACAAAATTTGCAGATCACCTAACCTCAATCTAACCTCAATACATAGAAAGTTACAGAAAGGAAAAAACTTAAAAACTTTGTCGACAACGAACCAGAGTCTAACTTGTAAATGTTTAAAAACTCTCAATTATATGATATTTGCCACAAAACTAATTATGCTTTAAATACAGTCCAAAGTTGGTACTCTATCAACATCATTAAGCGAATGAAACTTCTAACCCTAATCTATTGCCAACCTTCATTACCACCTAGTGAGAAACTCCGCAATCACTTAGTTGCCAACCTAATACTTTTAGATACTTTTACTTTTAGTAAACTAATATAAGAATAAAAAGATCCATGTACTCTTTTTCACTAAAAATACATCAATCATTCAATGCAATTGAACTTGCATACTGAATCAATCATTTCTCAAATAATTTTATAAATTTTGTCCATCTGGTATCATCGTTAAAAGCAAACGATACCAACTTTCTGATTGCTGTCTGATGAAGGAAGGCCGTGCGCTTGAAATCACTTCGATGTTAGGGAAATATCAGATGAAAAGAGGCGCGAACCGTAATATGGTGAAAGTTGGCATAACTGATGGAAGGAAGCGGACGAAAGCGGAAGTTAGTGGAAAAACCAATGAATGGAAGGATTTAATCGCACGATCTAGTTTCGTAGGCGAAGTGAAGTTGTTCGTGTTTCGATGCCAGGTACAGCTGACGCTGACAATTTATCGAGCCGGTAAACTTTCCAGCTTCGTTCGCGCGAAATACGATGAAAAAGTCGATCCCTGTGAAGGAACCGCTCGGAACATCGCGATTTCAATAGCTTTCCTACAACTTTCTACGCAAATGTCCACTTCTCTCTACTTATTTCTTCTTTCAGGCAGCTCCTATTCGAATACGCTCTCGGGTTATTTCGTCTGCAAGTGTAATAAAAATGGAGAAAGAAGAAGGAAGTGAAGAGACGCGACAGAGACCTACCGATACCGATTCCTCTCCATTTAGTCTTATTTCTTCTCCATTTTCGACTCGGTGCTCACTTCAACGCGCTGTCTCCGCGCGCCAATTGCCAACACCTTTCTGCAGACTGCGCTCCGGGTTCTTTCGTTTGCAAGTCTAATAAAAAACGAGAAAGAAGAAGAAGAAAAGATAGAGAGAGAAAGAAAGGACGACAAGAGGAGACTTACGGTCCTCGTGGAACACAGAGGAAACGCGGCGCGTAAATAGAGCGAATAAAAGAGGTCGAGTTGAAATGGGGCTGAAAATTTGTAAAGATGAGGAAAGGGTTTTTTTCGAGTTAATGAAGGTAAGCTTGGGCAAAGAACTTGAAAGTTAATTAAGAAAAGCCAGGAAGAAGCGATTTTCTTTCTCTCTTTTTCTTTTTTTTTTCAACGTGAGCTTCACGATCGTGCTTCGCTTTATGCATCAAAGTTTCTTACGTTTTGTTACGCTTTTTTTCGCTACTTGTTTCCCTTTTCTACTATGGACAGAACATATGTACGCCATTGAAACGTAAGGATGTTTCTGTCTCGCTGTTTATTATATTAGGTTGGCAACTAAGTGACTGCGGACTTTGTCATTACCACCTAATGTCAAAATCCGCAATCACTTAGTTGCCAAACATTTATAATTCTCAGTTGAATTCGCGTGAATTCGTTTTTTAATAAATACGTTTTAAATACAACTTTATAGGAATTCTACAGTGGAACTCATTTCGTTTTAACAAACGACCAATTTCAAGAGGATTCGATTATTTCTTCATTAGCCATTAAACTATACATTGTGTTCATTTTCACCAACCAGCTGCTTGCTACTCCATTGCACCGATAAAATAGAAATTTTCTACCGGTCAAAAGGCAACAGTAATATTAACAATGGTATTTAACAATAGCCGCTACTTGCTGTATTTCCTTCGTTTCCTTGTTTTTAACGTACGAACGATTCACATCGAGCTTCCTCTTAATCGCTTGTTTTCTATTCATTTGTACGAGTATGCACGTCCCCCATGTTAATTATTAGGTTGGCAACTAAGTGATTGCGGATTTTGTCAATACCACCTAATGGCAAAATCCGCAACCACTTAGTTGCCAAGCCAATATTTACAGCGAAAATTTCACGTTTCGTAAGCACACGCCAATTTCGCTAGCGATTCTCTTGCAAACATTTCTGTTTATTCGTATATGAAAAATATGTCCACTAACACATAAATACCTATATGTATAGTAGCTTTCCTCGCGTACAAATTATTTCGCTTTTTAAGGCGCTGCAAAATATTCACTGTAAACGAATATTTGTTGCTACGGTTCACTGGAACGTGAAATAGTCGCAGTAAAAATTGTGGCACAGTTCGTCTGCAACATATTAGGTTGGCAACTAAGTGACTGCGGATTTTGTCATTAGGTGGTATTGATAAATCCGCAGTCACTTAGTTGCCAACCCAATACATAAGTACTGTAATTTGTCACTCGATGAGTTCAGGTTATTGGTAATCGTCTGGTAAATAAAAAATCGTTGATTCACACCGTCTTGTCATAGAATCCCTTGACTTTTGGAGGATATCGCGTGAGAGGACGATTTTGCAATCGCAGAGATATTATTTGGCGAGCCCGTGCTATCATTAGCGAGCAATTCATCGTGTCGTGACGGGAAAATTGACCGGCCAAACACGGAGAATCGATATTCCATTACGGAGGATCGGTGGTTGGCCAAAGAGACGCTGCGATAAGAGTTCAACTATGGCGAGCGGGCAACGCTTTGAAGATAGAAGATGATAAAAACGTCTGGAAAATGTATCTATCTTGATGTTCTGTGGGCTAATTCTGTTTTTTTTTGTTTTTAGTATATCTTCTGCAGTTACATTTGAACTTTTTGTAATACAGCGGACCATACAAATAGACGAACGTGCTCTCTGGGACAGTCAGATGTATAGTGGAATTGTTAGTTGAATAGCTAACAGTTAGAGAGTTGAATAGTAGTATGAGCGAGCCAACTGACGTACTTATTTCTCGTATTTGCGTTAACTTTTTCTACGCTCATGTGTCGCTACAAATTTATCCAAATTTCGATACTATTTTAGTTTTCAAAAGTAAATGTATCTCTTCGATATTTGCATTTATTTTTATTCAATTCCACGAAATTAATCGCATCGTTTAACAAATAGGAATTAAATTGTTAAATTATTTGATTAACTTATTAAAATATACGCAGCTGAGCTCGCTTATATCTTCACTCGATTCTCAGACTCATTTACATTTGATCTTCCAAAATGAACAACATTATTTGACATACACAACATATCTTAAATTATTAACTTAGTAAATATATACGTAGAAGATCTCACGTATACTTTTATTTTATTCTTAGATCTATTCACTTGTTAGTTCACTTTCCAAAATCACTTATACTGCTTTGTAAGTTTATTAACTGTTTAAAATACAGAAACTAAGTAACATATATGTAGTATCGTGGGCAACTGGCCTAAGAAATATCTGGCGAATCATAAACAATATTGCGGGAAGGCCTAAGTGCCGCCAGGCCAAAAAGGGCCTGGCAGTTTTACCGGGGAGTCGAGTGGGGATGAGTCGAGTAGAAGAGACGTGAGTTGAGAGTCGAGGTGTGAGTTGGCAGTTGAGTAGCGGGGAGTCGAGTAGGGAGAAGTCGAGTAGAAGAGTTGTGAGTTAAGAGTCGAGGTGTGAGGAATTGAGTAGTCGTGAGTTAAGAGTCGAGTTGTGAGTTGATAGTCGTGAGTTGAGAGTCGAGTTGTGAGTTGGCAGTCGAGTGGCGGGGAGTCGAGTAGGGAGAAATCGAGTAGAAGAGTTGTGAGCTAAGAGTCGAGGTGTGAGGAATTGAGTAGTCGTGAGTTAAGAGTCGAGTTGTG
>JACXIL010000231.1:0-65400 GCA_014737365.1 Bombus soroeensis
TATTACACTTAACTTAAAAAAAATTAAATTAAAAAAAAAAAACGAAATTAAATTTTTATTTTCTGAATATGTAAAAGCACAATAGTGTTATATTAATTTGCAATACAATCCGATTTTGATCAACAACGTATATTTTTCTTGAATCTGTATCACATAATGTCAATCATTGTAACAGTTTTGAGAGTGACTCTAAGTATTCAGAATCTCTTTCGTAATTCTTTACGATCGAATAATAGTACTTGCAAACGAGCATGACGTGATTCCTCATAAAAATATAATAAGAAAATATAGAATAAAGCTAGCAATTCTTTAGAATTATACCATCCACACCGATTTCGATTTTTTAATATGTTGTCAGAAGCATGCTTGGCTTTAGTTTCCGAGATATTCGCTAAAACTATCAGTACCATTACACTGAATTATGCCTATAATACGTTCATAACAGTGTATGAGTTAGTATTGGTTGCTGATCACCTCACGACGACTGGTTAAAATAATATCAATCCCATATAAAGTTTTATAAGAAAATCTTCGTTTATAAAAAAGTCGAGTTTGAAAATTTGTTGGGTGTACTCTAACTTGGCTAAGTACCGACTAGGTATGTAATAGGTCAAAAATGTAAAATAACATTTTTCGATTAGGAGCCTCGTTTTCAAGGAAATACGTATGTTTAATTACGAACTAACGGTACACGTGCCTGATACATTTTCAAATTTATTTTTCTCAGAAACGCAGCATTATTTGAAAAAGTTTGATTCTACAGTTTTATTTTCAAAGTAGTAGGTAAAACTGCTGTCGATTATTTACTTATGTTCAGTCCGGTATTAGCAAAATTTTAGTAAACCTGACAAATCTTTAAAGTCGATTTTCTCGAAAACCAAACCTCAGACGAAATTATTTTATTAGGTTAAATTTTTTCTTATTTTTTCACATAGGATCACCATCTGCTAGACTATACTACTATAACCGTCCCACCGTGTATATGTACATATAACGCTTATTATGCTTGTATACAACATCCGCGTGGCATTTATGAGCTGTTAGATTCAAAACAGCACAAGGAATTTTCGATATCTCCACCGTAAACTAATTTAAGTAAAAAACAAAATAGTAAATTCGTGCGAATGAAACATTAGAAAAAGCGACTACATATGCAAGCAGTGGATTATCAGTTTCGATTTTCTCGGAAACTAATTCTTGGACAACAAAATTTTATCCTACATTTTCTCTTATTTTTTCATAAAGAATTGTAGTATTAGGAAAAATCGTTGGAGAAATCCCGATGAACTACAGCTAGAAAATAATAAAAGCTCCCTATCAAAGGATGAGAAATCGCGGTGGGCCATATGCTTGTGACCCTTTAGGACGTTAAGTAATTAAAAAAGGTGTACTTGACCACCTTAGGTCATCAACTGTAAAACGCGTGTACGTTGTAATAATATCGAAAACTCTGGTATAAAAGAGACGTCTTGGTGGAGAGAGTGCACAGTTAGTAGCGAATAGTTGTAGTTGTAGTTGCGACTGATTTGCCACTAGTTGCAGTTGCGAGGAAGCTGCGAGTAGCTGCGGGTTAATCGTTACGCATGAGTTGGTCGAGTCGTTGTGAGTTGTAAGTTATAAGTTGAGTTGTGAACCATCAGTTTAGTTGTCTTTAGTTGTATCACATTACTACATTAAGTTCTAATTAAACAGTTATAGTTCTCTGTTTTCAATCACTGCAAATAAATCTATATAATAAACAGAGACCACAAGTAATCCTGATTTCTATAGAATTATCTCAGATTCGCTTGTACATATCACTCGACCAGGCCCTGTATGAACAAGTATTTGATCAAAATACTAATCTGATGAGAACCTCTTTGTTTGTGATGCATACTATGGTACAATTGTATTGTATACCAAGAAGAAAGTAATACGAAGGTTAATGTTTTCCAAGTGAAATTACCTGAACGTAATTCGATGGGAACAGGCCAATCATAGCATTATGTTCACCCTCGTACCAGTTCTTGTCTACCTGGCGACGTACAAATATTATGTCACCGCGACGGAAATTTAATTCCCGCGGAGATTGTCCGATAAAATTATAAAGTGCTTTTGCCATGAGCCGCGGTTCCGGTGTTTGCTCCTGGGATCTGCTTCTGTGGCTCAAATCATCCACGAAATCGTCGTAACGATTCAAGGGAATCGGTGATTTTTGAGATGGTCTGAAATCATTGATTATAAAAAATAAAACACATAAAGAAATCTGAGGAACTTTAATCTTCCATTATCTGAATACTCTAATATTCCAAGGTTTTACACTATGCGACAATTCTGTTACATTTTTTCAACAGAATCCCTACTAGTAACGGACTACTAGTCTTTTCCTACTACAGATATTATTATTATGTACGAAGTGTTGCAGATTTTTCCGCAAAACGATACAAACACATTCTATGCGCAAAAGGAAGAAACTTTATTCTATGTGCAAAGGCAAGAAATGTTATATAGACATAGGCTCATAAATATTTTTGTAAGAAGATGGAATAACAACAGATTGATTTAACATTCATACGAAAGAGATAAATAATTACTTTTAATTTGGTAATAACACAACAAGTAATGAATATACTTTACTACGGCGTCAATTATTATAAGACAGATTTTTATGTCAGTCTAAAAAATTATAATTTAACGATAACTTATTTCGATTCTTCACCTGCCCTAGGGTTTCTTTTATTTAATTTTAGTATAAAGCTACCTTAAATTTTCTAATAAGATTCCATGTACGAGAGTAAAGGAGAATGAAATGAGAGATTCTGGAAGGATTGTACATCCTCAGATTAAAGATTTAAAAGCTAGAAATAAAGAATGGAAATTATTTCGTTATATACCTAAAGGACTATTGAAAATTATTATATACAAATATTTGAATGCATTGAAATCTATAAAAAAATGTATCATTTAATCTGAAAAATAGAATGTTTTACTTTTTCCAATTATGATTACTATTCAAGATCAAGGCATATAAATTAAAAAAGTTCAAATCTACTTTTTTTCTATATAATTACTCTTTTTACTTTGTAAAGTAAACTCTAACGATGTTTCTTTTATTAATGGAAATTGCATGTATGCTTTACTGTATGGCCTTACGATATCATCTCTTTATCCTCGTTCTGAACAATTCATAATTCTTATAGAATTTGGTTTATAGGAAATGACTATACATCTGTGCAAAGTGCAAATATATCAGTTGTTCAAACAAGTAATATTTTACAAATAAGATTGTTTTCTTCGTCTCACTTAATCGTAATTTTATGTTGAACATGATATATGTACAGAGTTCCATGTGACTTAGGCTATTAGAGCCCTATACGCGTGTACCACAATGGCATATGTGTGTTTTTAAACGCAAAATAGGTGCTAGTTGGTGCGACTATAAATAAATAAATAAGAATGATAGCAATAGTAATAATAATAATAATAATAATAAGTAATTTATTGAATAGAAAAATAGGTATAATACAATAACGATTAAAAATAAAATATTATTATTAAAGAGATATTAAAATGATGATATGAAGCCGCAAGTGCATAATTTAAACGAAGTCGTATAATTTCAATGGAGGTCGATATTCAATAACAATATTTTTTTATTAATGAGATATAACAGCTCTAATTATAAATTACATAGTTGAATAATAGTTGAATAGAAGTACTTATTTCATTTTTTAATTTTACTAGCAATATTTAAATTTCAAATATTATGAGTCGTTCATGGTGTTTCTTGCAACAGAGATAAGTCATGCATATTTTCTTTACCGTCATAATTGAAATAAGCTATTAGACTAAAAGTATGTTCAAAATTAATAGTTCAAAGAAGATTTTTTCACACTTTTTTTTTTTCTTTCTTTACACGGATCGAGTCTTTATATTATTTTGAGTAAAAAATTGAGGATAGTGTAATCGACTAATGATTAATTCGGTGAAATATTTTAAAGAAATACTACATGGCAACGTTATAAATATTTCTTATGTTACTTGTTGCTTATTTTCATAACCAGATTCGTACACATTTTATCGCTCAATAATAATTCATATAAAAACGCAGTAGACCTGCGGTAATTGAAGAAGTTGTAACACATAGTATATTTTATGGTAATTCGATAATAAAATTAATGATAAAGTAACATACATATTTTTGAGACTAATGTTAAAAAAAATGTTTAAAAAAATCGTCTAGTTTTGCCGGTCGTAAATATTCTTTCATCATTCGGAGAGGCTCAGAATTGTTTAAGCTTTTAAACAATATATAACTATCTCTCATCGTTTGCAGAAATTTCCTTCATTAACCGTTTGATAACCTAGTTTCGGGTTAGATCTCCTACTCTTATTTCTTTTATTATTTTATTATTAATTTAGCAGGAAACAAAATACAGTATCATCATCATCAGGCACTATATACAGACATACGTTTATTCAATTCTGAAACTATATATAAGTAAATCCAATTAAAAAACTATTATTTTAATTTAAAAAATATAAGAATAAAATGCTTCTAATAATAATTATTAACATATTTCGATTTAATACGTAAACAAATTATCGTACAAACAAGAGTATCTAGTATATCCAAATTAATGAAATTTTTCAAGCTAAGTGTTTATGGTCCTAAACTTATCCCAAGTGCGTTATAAAACTATTGTGATTAAGCTATTACGTGATGTATGACGTACTATGAAGTTATTTTATATGGGCGTCGTAATAAAAGCGTGAGTCACATGTATGTACAAAAAAAAGTACAAAAAAATTGAAGAACAATATTATTTTTCATGATTTTCTATAATCTTCTCTAATTTCTTCTTAAGCTCTTCAGGTTCTTTAATTGACAATAACGAAACAGAAGGGACGTCTCAAATTTTGTAAAAAATATATCTGTGATATACGTGAAAATAACTATAAAGTATATTAGAATTATTATGTCATAATAAATTATTATACTAAAAAATAAATTTTAGTTATCCCTTGTCAATATCGTATTCGTTATACAAATAAAGTAAAAGTAATTATTACGCTAAGAAACTAACATTATAAAATTGAATAATAGTATCAAAATGTTTCTAAAACAAGTAAAAGATAAAAAATGTAAGTACATATTCTTCATAACCAAGAGTAAGCATTTTTATGTATAAACTGTTTATAACAAATCTGTGTTTACTATACACTAATTAATAAATCTTACATTTTATTTTTATCTTTACTTACATTATATTTAGAAAAAGAATTATAATAATGATATATATATACTCAAAGTAAAAATTGAATAAGAAATATTTTTCACATAAACACTATCTCTTTTGTTCGAAAAAATACTAACGCTCTGCAAGCAAAACGCTCAACTCTTCAAAGTCGTATCCCTCCTTGGTGACATTGTGAAGTATGCATAAATTAAAAGAAAAAAAGGAGATAGAATAGTAAAACTTACATAAAGTTGTCAGTGTGTCGTCGTGAATTGATATCGTGTAATTCCTGAAGATATTTGCGACGACGTTCTTCTTCATAAACGCGTCGCATATTCTCCGCGCTTCGACGAGCGAGCTCTTCTTCGCTCAATGGTTCTTTTGCCTCTGTACGCACTGGTGAACGATAATGAATTGTCACCTCACCCTCCACATAACGCCTCGGTGATTCTACAATAGAGAGCGTTTGTTATTATGTTGTTGTTGTTTAGTGTTAATAATTGTTAATGTTTAATGTTACTTATGCTTTCGATTATGTACTGTACTGTATGTAAGAGAATATTAGGGACAAAGAATCAAAATTAGGGATTTATTGTATTTCAATGAACAGATTGTTCAGAACATTTATTTCTCAATTGATTTTCATAGTAATTTATTATTTGTTTGAAGATATTATTTATTTCAATTTTTAATTCAGCTCTTTTTATTTACGAAATCATTTTATGTTATTAGCATCACATATTAGGTGACTATAGGACGTGGAAAAATATATAAAAAAAATTATATATTTGTAAATCCCTCATCTTGTTACGTGCTGTTTAATTTTTATTGCGAATAAATTCGTACCTTTATACAAATAAAAATCGTACCTTCTGCAAGAATTAAAACTAGTTTAACTGAAATTGATTTTTATCATTAATTTTTAACTTAATGGTTATAGCAATTTCTGGTTAAGTTATGACGGTTAGCTGTTCAAAAGAAGATTTAGAAATATTTTACATAGTAACTATTTTAAAAGTAATAGATTAGAGAACTTCAAATTCACGATCACTGAATCCTTCGAAATGTAAAATTAATTTTTTCCTGTATATACCTATCCGACAATTTGAAAAACTGTGTTATAATTCTAACTTAATAATTCAATTCTGTAACTTTTTTTTTAAATTACCATTTTTTTTTTTTAATTATGATTACTGTATTATCTTTAAATACTACCGAGTTTATCGTTTATATAATGAAAGTTAAATTTCCATAAACATATACATATGTATGTTTAGTGTCAAGTTTTAAATAATCTCTAATGTTCAATATTATACAACGGATTGAAATCAAATTCTTCGAAATCTAGACAAGAAATGACAATCATTACATTTAATGACATTACGTCGAATGTGTTAAGAAATGTGACAAAATAGATATCACCCAAATATAAAGTGTTCGTTGTTATCATGCTCGAAATCAATCAAATGGAATATTAAGCCAACGATATCATTCTTCCTTGACTAATATTAAATTGAAACATACGCCATCGCTAATGAAATGTCTACTTCGTGTATTGGTATACATATATCATAAGGACATATGGAATTAACGCATAAATTATGACCATTATATATGACATTATACATACATATATCCTTTATGTACACGTATGACATTCTAGTCATTAATAGTCATTAATAATATATCGTATATGCATATTGTGAATATATGTATATATATCATGTATATGTTGTAAGTATTGTAAAATTATGGTCAAAGAAGTATCAATTATCTTGCTAATAATTTCATCACTTTAATTACTTTTATATTTTAAAATACATTATATTTTATTATCATGTAGTACAAGTATTTTATATCCATAACAAAGAACAAAAAGTAGTAGTAGATTATTATGAGAAATCAAGGTATAGAGAATGCATTTCTTGCTAAATAAATTTTATTTGTCATACCATGAAATGATTTTAATAACTAAAAGAATTACACAAAGAAAATAAGGTAAGTCCGCCTTTTACTTTTTACAATTTCATGTATGCACTCTATTTTATAAACAAAAACGCGATTTGATGCAAAAAGGAGATAATGGAAAATTATAAAACGACTTCGAATAATATGACACAATTACGGTAAACTGAGAGATGTTAAAAAATAAAACAAAATGTATGAAAATATATAAATATACTCATGAAAATAATTGAAAAAAAAGGAAATCTAAAAATAGAAAAAAAATTGTTGATCAAGAGGAATTTGAATCAGTGATGGAGTAGTTCACGAATCTATGCCTTTAATACCACAGCTTGTATTTCTAGAAATCAATGAATTAAATATAAACATATTTTCACAAATAATGAGTACTGACAAAAACGGCTTATTTTTTTACTTCAGATTTGTTAGAAAAGTTAGTTAGTTCAATGTGTTTTGTCGGACGCTTCACGGCAGCCGAATAAAATGACACTTGACCCAAATCTATATAAACTATATAGAAAGTACGTCGAAATTTGCAATGTTTTTTGTATAATGACTTTTGCGCGGGAAGACTCCTAAACTCAAAATTGGTATCGTCGTACTCTATTCAATAAGTACTTCAAGTACGTATAAAATTCGACTTAAAAAATTGGGTCTCCAGATTGGTGAAGACCAAAAATTCCAGTCTTTTTTTAAAAGCAAGGACCGTGAATGATACTTAAATAATTAAAATATATTGACGTATAAATAGATTAACATTCTACTAACGATATGCAGATAGGCGTCCCTTCTTTCGTGGCGTTGCGTTACAAAATATAAGATTTGAAAATTTTAGTGAGAAATAATTATATGTAATTTTACAGTTATTAAGCCATTATAGCATAGACAAATTTTATACGTTTCAATTTATTCGCTATATTTTTTTTTTTTTTTAATCAGAAAGGAATCTAGTAGAAATTGGTCGATTTTGAACCTTGCTACCAACGAAAATTTCCTTTATGTCCTTATACCTTTTGAGGATTATAAAATGTTTAATTATTTACCCAGCGCGATGGAGGAGTACTAATCTCATCTAATTAGCGTATGTATTTTGAAATTTCCCTCTTCGGATGATCTATCAGCAAAATAATCATTCGAAATGGCAGACAAGTTCTTCATAGGTTGATGTTAAATATATTTTTAGAACGAAGAGCCATGCTTAATGAGTTCAGTCTATGGTACTACTGTACTGCTTGTATGAAATCCTTAATGCAACAATGCTGAAGTTTTGACAAGATTCTTCGTTTATGTTCAGACGACATCATCAAGAAGAAACTTATCATGTGTTTTTCTAAAAACTAAATTAAAACGAACGAAATGAATGCTATTTTACGATAAATATTAGACTTAAATGCACACTAAGTACTTATACTTGTAAGCGAGTAGACAAAACCGTAACTCAAGCCTTTAATTTAATGTACTTAATTGTCATGGTATACTTTACAATTACAATCACAATTACAACTTCACAAAGTTATTGCACATCTTTCTATATAGAAAAACTCAAATGTAGAAACAATTTTATTTTTCTGACAAAGGTTAAAATATTGCTCCATACAGCGAACATAATGATAATTCTCTTTATTCCCACACAACGATAATTCTATAATTTTTCAAATATATTTGACATAAACATATGAAGAACTTACCCGCTATAATTTGATATGATTGTGATTGTAATAATTATTTTGTATGTTACTAGTCGAAGAATAGGGAAATGTTGAAATACGACGCATTACATTAACTGGGTGAATATTTACATTACAACTCTCGCCATTACCATAATTACCATTAGAGATACACTATATATTTATCTATATGTATGTACTCTTTTTACTTCACTTCCTATATACAATTTCGCTTGTATCAGACGTTATCATATATTACAGAATTTATTAAATCAAAACGGCGCTAGTTTTCTAATTTTCCCACCGCGTGCTTCCTGGATATATTATGTACATTAGAATATATATATATATATATATATATATATATATATATATATATTGGAATAATCCTTTATATTAGAATAAGTACCGTATTTTTGTATAAAATATGTTATTCTTTAATATTAATAATGTAATAGTTGCATTTACATATAATATGTTAATAGTAGGGTATTTTCACTTAAATTAGTCATCATTAAAATACGTGCAATGATTTTAAAGTTTATTTTCAGCTTGTACAAATTCATGAGTTCCACGAAGAATTATTTTTCTTAAAATTCGTATAATTAAAAATTCTGATTCTAGCTAGATATTTACTTCAATCCTCTATTATTTATGATTGAGACCCTAGGAACGAAAGGATCACAGAATGTAGGAGCAAAGATTATTTCTCACCGAAAAGATTATTTGTCAGTAAAATGGAAGATTGACAAAGATCATTTTGTCAGTACGAAAAAACTGTGAGATTTATTTGAAATGGACTGTATATAAACTGAACGTATTTGGTATGAATACCAAACGTTACCACACACGGTGCAACCCGTAAGGGCCTGCACAGAAATTCCGCGGTTCTTACATAACAAGCAATAAACCTTTATGAAATGCCCTGACACGATCAATACATACTGGAGGAATAGAAAATTAAACAAAAGGGAAAGCTTTTAAGTCTCTGGTCGTTACAGACAACTGCTGACGAATAACAACATAAGTGTTCAATGTCTTCATAAATTTCTTGGGTTTATAAACAGAAATATATAAAGGCATAGAAATATAAGTATAAAAATATAAACATACGAAGACGTATATATGCGTAAGAATATAAATGAATAAAGAGATAAAAATATAAATCCAAAATATAAGATGCGTGTAAGAAGAAATTATGACTTGATATATAAAACTCCGTATATAATGAGCCGCGAAGAATATCTGTGTGGAACAATTTTATCATTTTTTATCATTAAATATCGTCTATATTGTTCATTATATCTACATATGTTAACACGTCTGAATACAAAAAATGGAACTTTTGTGGAAAAATACAAAAATTCTATTTTATAGATCTCATTTCGGTTTGTGATCTTTGCTGACACACATATGTCTCATACAAACAGTTTCTCAGAATCAATAGACGTTCATGAACGTCATTGTATTGGATTTTCTCGAAATTCAATCGAAGAAAATATAACGACGGAAGACCGGCTTTGTATGCGAAAAATTGGATTACAAATAAAGGATAGTGGTTTAACTCACATCGAGGTCATGACACGTTTAGTTCCTACAACACAACAGGGAGTTATACGACTTCTTAGTTCGCACAAAGGAAATTTGAATTATTTGGAGAAGAAAATTTGGAGGAGAAGTCGACATCGGAAAAAACTATTAAATTGTTCGAAAATAAATTGCGATTTCTATTAGACTAACAACAACTTGCATCGTATATTGGCTAACATTTCTAGCAATTATTGATCTAAAGTTCTGCTCTCTATTTGATCAAATTGGAAGAGAATAATTTAAATTAAAAGAAATACTATTCCTGCGTCGAAATTAAACGTAGAAATTAACCATTTCGAATTAATCAAGAGAAAAAAAATTTTTTTTAGCAAGACAGGACTTCGTTCCTATAATGTAAAAGACAGGAAAATTTTTCGAATTTTAGCTGGCACGTGGAGCTCTTCTTTTTTTTACGTCAATTCACATCAATTACGAAGTTATTAACGTCGCTATGGGAAAATATGAGAGAAAAACATAATACACACTTAAATATATTCATTCGAATTTCTATTTTTCGCGAAGCTTCACGTATTTGGGATAATGTGAAATTAGATAATCCGTCGGTGATAATTATATAATAATAATAATTTTTTATTTCATAGAGCAGAAATCTTTTAGAAGAATATTCAAATACGAATGATAACTATGTTATCTCTCATGCGCAATGACTAAGTAGAACGTCAATGTTTCACTTTATGTCAGATTAGACTATGAATACACACATTTTGAATTAATATTTATCAATATTTATTCAAACAAACCATATATTTCCAGTAATTTTTAATAAACAAAAAACACAATAAATTTCTTCATTTTATATTAAACGATTAAGTATAACTTAATAAATTCCAGTCAAATATTACAAGTATTAGAATTTTTTTAATAAATCAATTTCTTCTAAATACAAAATGATAAAATTTAATTAGTGACTTTGATGCGACTGTAAACAACGAATTAAACAAAATCTTTCGACAAATATCACTTTCAGTAGACTAACCACATACACGCACAATAAATCCCTTTTCTCACGAAATACTTTATTACTACATATTCAAGAATATACGAAGATAATGCAGATTTCCTAACCTCAAAAAAGGAAAGAAAGAACGATCATAAACTAGAAGTAATAGAAAGATGTTGTGTGTATACAGGATGAAATAAGAAACAGTTACTGTGATATTACATCAAAGTGTAAGCAATCGATGCAAATGAGTGACGTGTCAACTACCTAGACTCATCCCTGAGCCTGCTTCTTAAACGTTTACTACAATGGACACCTTTGTTCAAAGGGTTGCGAAAATTTATTTACGAATTGCAGGCGAAAGTACTATATGCACGACGCGCGTATATCCGTAAGGGTCAACGAGATCACACGACTGATAAAGCGAATGCAACTGTAGGCTAGATTTGGTGAACACGAGAGAATCACAGATTGCGCGTGCGTGTACTAATACGAGTCTACGTTTAGACTATTGCGAATTGCGAGGCACATGCTAACTATAGTCATATATAAGTGCTGAGTGGATTAAAATACCAACTAACGCAGTTCTGGTGCTTCGAAGATATTTAATATCTCTGTATTGTTTTCTATTTCATTAATGATTCTTTACAATGTTGTTATTAACAGTTCCACACTCGATGCTCAATATTCGCACTCATTTCCAGCGATTAATGTTACATGAAATTATACTTTAACTTATAAAATAATTATAAACTTATTAAATAAATTATACTTTATTAATTAATTAGACGATCAATCTATCTGTTTTCAGTAAAAGGGGACTTAACTTTTAATGCATTGTGTCTTCTTCATAAAATTACCCGAAATAAAATATGCCCATTATTAATAATTAATGATCGTAGTGTCGTTCTATAATTAAACGGAATTTAATATAACGTAATTGAGAATGAAGACGATCTGTTAGGTTTAAAAATGTAAGATTTTCACAGAAATAGCTCATAAGTTGACAAAGTTTCGTGGAAGCTACGGATACAATTATTAAGTTTTTCGGGTCAAAGCCCAGATACTGCCCGGCATTGCAACTTTAGTGAGTCCAATATCCTCAGACTTGCTGATTGGAAAGAGTCAAAAGAAACAATATTTTAATATCTTTAATATTCTAGTATCATGAAGAATAATATTTTGAAGATCTTAAAGAAGATGAAGGGACACATACTTAACTCTGAAATCAAATCAGAAGGCAGTTTTGATAACATTAGTATTGAGCATAACAATGTACTGAATTTTAAAATTGCTTCCCCAGAAAAGATAAGAAATGTGTCTTATCGAGGTCTTCTTTCGCAGTCTTCAATTTTCCTCATAAGCTAAAAAATTGGGTGCTGAAAAAATTTTTAAATTGAGGCTCTAATCAAATCAGTTTTATTTAATTCCTTGTGGTCCTAATTCAGGAAATCTTCAATATTATATCTGCTCCAGGCGTATCGCGTATTTGTTAATAATGTTACGAAGCCGACTCGTAACGTTTCCTCCGGCTCACGGTGTTAACCATACATCGTATCGCGACACGTCGGTTTGCCCACAATAACCGACATTTTGGAGCTCTCAACGTTAGCTATACGTCGGTTCATCCCCTCGCTTAATTCCTTCGACTACTGATGCGATTAACAACACTGGGTCAGCTGTACGAACAATTTCGTAACCTAGAAATAACTGGACCCTCTTCGGATCGTAACACATCATACATAACTATAATATATTGTTTCTATTGAAACAAAACAGGATTATATATTATATACCTTTTTATCTTCATTATCTAATTACTATAATGTAAATAATTAATTCGAATTAATTATGTATAGTACATTTAAGTACATATCAAAAGCCCCTAACTTACTTTACCGTTAATTAACCTTCGATATTGTTATTACTCTTTTTTGATTGAGAATCAAACTGAGATTAAATCTGTTACAATCAATTAAAACAACGAATGAAATATTTTTTACGCAAAGTACCTTACATAACATTTTCTACATATTCTACAACTAGAATTTCAAATTTTGTACTATGTTGACATTACAAACCTAAAATGACAATGAACCATTTCCCGTTTAAAGTTTTTTCTAAATACCATTGAAAACTTGAAAATAGACAAATGGATTTTCAAATTGTAATTGAACATTTTTTTCCCAAAGTGACACACCCAAATACACCCACATACACATTAGCGTGTTGTATAATGGAAACGTCAAATTCAATAATACTTTATTTCAATTTAAATTGATATTTGGAAACTATATTAAACTCAAATGTATATATTCTATATGTGTGTGTATATATATATATATAACGTAAGAATAATAGGACAAGAAAATAATCGTTGCTTAATTTTTCGCAATTAAATGAACACCAAAATTTGACGTGCAGATTTAAAAGAGAAAAGGTGGGAAAGCTTATGGTACAAATTATGTGTAAACGACCGATGCGTTTCGGTCTGATGAATCTCTGACCAGCTATAAGATATTTCACCATCATGATTACATTTATTTCCTGAACTGTGTTGAAACAAAATATACTACATATATAATACATCTATCTTTAACAATCACAGTGAATAACTTTCTTGAATGAATTAAGGTATCAGATTTGCAAAAAAACGAATAATAATAATGACGCTGCATGGCCTATTAAATATCGAATTTTATATACAAGAAGAAACGAAACAACGACAAGATGAACGATTCACCCATTTAAATGATTAATTAGTTTAACCGAATAATTATTTGTAGGAAATCTAAAAAGTAGTATCAAAGAATATATATGACATATCGTTCAATATGATAAAGAGTACAAAGAAACATATTTTTTGTAATTTGATTTAGTTTCAATATTCAAAATAATGATATTTATGCTAAACCATATAATTTTATCTTGTTTTAAATTATCTTATCGTAATATGTTAACGGCCGTTGACGTAACAGCACGTTCTTTCATAACAAAGGTATAGCCAGAACACAATGTAACGAGTATTATTAGTGAAATTTTACGAATAATATCGCTTAATAATGAAACGAATAAAATTTTAAAAGTAAATTTTATGAATTAACGTCGTCTGTTCAACCTATTTCTACTAAAATTATAAACTTATTAAGAAGGAGTCTATAACCTATAATTTCCAACTTTTTGATTCGTTTATATTATTAGTTGATAAATTATTGTACAGGAGAGTTTAGCTACGCCAATTATCAGTGGAGAAAATGAGAATGTCTTGTATTTATTTGAGTTAGTGATAGCAAAAGAACGCGCGTACACGCACGCATTCTTCAATTTCTTATCCTTGCTTTAATTAAAAAATCATATAAATTACCATATTAGAATTTCTATAAAATTATTATCCGTGAATGTGTTAGTTAATATGTTTTTATATTTTAAAATATACCCTAAATTCAAGAAAAAGTTTCCATGAACTTAATACCATTTCCTCACATTATATGTTATATTAATATTGTATCAATATAATACAATACCAATTACCATATACATATATGTATACCAATATTCGTTATATTATTTAAGGTGATATCATAATATCCTCCAATTTTCTATCGCGAGAAATATTCCTAAAATCGTCCATAAAAGCTTTAAATTAATATCAACAAACAAATAAAAATGTCACTCTTAAACCAACACGAATATCATAGAAATATATTTACTTTCCCTATAGTAGCCAAACTGAATATGTAACCGGATGTATTCATCTTTGTTGCAAACGAGTGATACGTTCCTCTATCTTCCTCTTTCCCATTCCTGTTTTAATATCTTATACAATTGAAATCTTCAATAAAACATGAAGAAAAGGATAATTCCCCACTCTTGCTTTAGTATCCTATACGGCTAAAATCTCCATGTTTATCATCATTAAAGCATCACTTTCCTCTCCTTAGATATTACATCTTCATTATCACAAGTGGATATACTTACGATCGAGAAATATACTCTAAACGTTTAGTAACGACAAAAAAAGGCAGGAAGGGAGAGAAGAGGAAGAGAGCGGAAAGAAGAGACGCACAAAAGACGATCCTAGCGGTACTCCGGATATTTATAGCAGAAAAAGAATTACTTCAGAAAAATTATGCGCATGTTTACTGACTGTACGGAATCGGTCCGTAAACCGAGGGAAGCGTGTTTCCGTTCCTAGCTTGTGGTCCGCTGATCAAATTCATATGATCGAACAAAGAGGTCCCGCTACTTCTTCCTTGAAACGTCTCGAGCTCAGCCATCCGTGAACTTTGCTCAAAATTTGTCTTAGGACCACATGTTCGTAGGTCGATTATCAAGTTCTTGCAATTAGACATCAGTCGTGGCGATTGTAGATCCTCCGTCTTAGTTAAATTCCCGTAGCATTTATGTAAATCTTGTTGGTTCGCTGAATGCTCCTTCGTCTGGTGAGATTGTTCCAAATTATATCTCCAAGGATAATTTCCACTTTCAGACATAGCTACCATCCGACATTTATCAAGACAGGAAGCTCTTTGAGATTTCTTTTGCTTACAGATTATGTCTCCTCGATCGTCATCAGGGGAACATTCGTACTGAATGCTAGTCGCTTGATCTATAGGGCGATCGTAATTTCGAACGGGAGACGTGTTCAACTGTTTCCTCTCAAAAGCTTCCATTTCTTCGTACGTTTTGTTCACTCTTAACAAGTACAGAGGAGGTAGCATTTTTGTTACTTTCACTCCTTGTGGAATTAAGTTCGTTGGTTCTCTGCAAGTATTTGGTAGATCGACCTGTGACGCGAAATATCTGCGAGTCATTTTGTCTTCTTGTCTGCCTCGTTCGTCTGGAATGTTCACTACTGGTTCAGATTTTGTTCCTGATATCGAATCACATTGAAGGGATAGATTTGTTGCTAAATTATTCGTAAAGTTATTATTCGAAGGATTTACAAAAGGAAACTTTGGTAGAACTATGCAAATATTTCGTGAAGGACCCCATCTTTTTGTCGCTAGGAAAGGGGATTTACTATTCATCCAAGTTTCGTCTTTGTTAAATGGCGTTCCATTTGATTTATTGATCTTAGAAATGGACAACTCCGGCCCTACGATATTATCTACTAATTTGTAACTCTCCTGCAATCGATACGAATATTCGGGATCTTCAGATTCTGTATTTATTTCTTGCTCCTTTAGATTTGAAATATACACATCTTTATTTTGAGAATTCGAAACTTGATCAATTTTTTCATTACTACCATTAATTTTACCTTCTCCATTTTCATATTTACTCTCGTTCTTATATTCCAAGTTATGTTTCCATGCGTTTGAATCGTATTGACTAACCGTATCACGTTGTATAACATCGTCTAAGTCATACTTGGAATTATCCGTAAGATTGAATTTTTGGCAAGGTACTAAACTGTTATTTAGAGTAGAATTTTTCATAGAAACTGCGTCATATAAGCCCGTACATTCGTTCACTTGACATACCTCATTTTCTGATTCAATATTCCCTAACAATTTTCCATTTGTCGTGGTAAACATAATGCGATCTTCTTGCATGCGATCCACGTTTACCGAACTGTTCTTCGAATAATTGGTCTCGTGTGAACACTCGCTGTTACAAATGTCATCCTCGGCCTCAAGAGTAGTGACGTTCGATTGACACCTAGATTTCCTGTCGTTGCTACTTAAGGATGACTGATTGCTCTGACTGGTGATGGTTTCTGTACTTCCGAATCCGTTATATCTCAACGCCGAGCTGGGATTTTTGTTCTCAAGTTCCTTGGGAAAGTCACCGACATAATTGGTCGCATCGTTGTCTGGTATGCTGGAGAAGAACTTTCTTCTCAAGTATCTGTTGCGCTCGAAGATCTCGTGCAATTTTTCTCTGGTTATACTATACGCAGGCTCGTTGTCGTACATCCTATTGTGAATCTGTGAGTAGCTGCCCTCGTTGAAAGAGTTTGGAAATCGATCAGATCGGAGCAACAAACTATGACACGTCTGATATTCGTTGGATTCTTGAGTATTTACATTCTGGCTTAAAGGTCTATTACAATGAAGAGGAGTATAATCTTTCTGCGTGTCATGCTGAAGATTCCCTTGATTATAATCATAGAAAAAATAAGTTCTTTCGAATTCTGTCTTCGGTCCCCACCGATATGTCGTTCTAACATTATGTTTTGAAAATTCATTGTCTCCTTGAAAATCTTCGTTCAATTCGTTACTAGGTTCTATCCAAACAGATGTTGCTTTTTGCATCTGAGGTATCGAATATCGATGATAATTATATCTCAATGGTTGTCGTCTAGGATGACAATGGTTGTTCAAGCGATATAGTTTTTCCAGATCATTTATTTCATTGGAGAGAATGGTCCATTGAGGACTCTTCTCTAGGTCGTCGATGCGTGGTAAGTTTGCATTTGACATTTTCACTTTTTTTTTTTAAAGTCTTTCAGTGTTCCAACATAATACTGTTCGCTAAGGATATTTGCACATCGTCACCTTACATTTGTGAATAAAAATTCTACAAAAAGTATGACACTTTTATATGACAAGATTATACGCTTACGAATTTCTATGAAATTGGTAGAAATTTGATTCTTCAGACATTTTGTATTACTTTTATCGTATTAGATCGTCCTAAAAATTTCCTTCGTTTTTGCTCTATTACTACAAAATGAGTCATACATAATTCCACAAAATAATATAAAGCAAAAATTGTTGTGTATCTGTTATTTCCTTATAAAACGAAAGAAACTTTCAAGACAACCTAATATTTATCGTAATTTAATTGTATTTGTATCATTTGAAGTTTATTTTTTATTTTCCAAATAAAACGTTAAACACAAGTAGTTTCTTCAAAAAACTATATAGTTAATCAAGGTAATTTCTATACTAATTGAATGCATTTTCCCAACAATTATAATTTATAAATTACAAGTATAATAAGAATTATGAATTCTAAAGTTAAAAAATTCTTGAATATATATATCAAAATAATTTATCGCTTAAAGAATTGTTTGGTTAGTATGAAGGATGTTTTACACCTTAGTCAAAATTAAATTTATGTTACCAACAATTTGCATAACATACTATTTAAATCAGAACTCGTATAGGATAAAAGGTGCTTTTCAAAGAAAATATTGTCGACTTCGAAAAACGCTAAAGAGTATGAAATAATTTCTACTTTATTTGTATTTTAGACAGACACATATGCAACAACCGTTGGATTACTTATTTACTTAATAAACAGCATATTAAAAAAGCGGCGCAAAGTGCCGTAAAATGCTTCTGGTATGGTAACAAATTTCAACTTATTTATATTCATATTATTCACATTTTCGAGAAGGTTGCAATATACTTAGTATGCTCTTTAGTAAGTAAATGAGCGACCCAGCCGTTATTGTATATGTGTCTAACTAAAATACAAATAAAATAGAAATTATTTCATACTCTTTAGCGTTTTTTGAAGTCGATACTTTTTTTAACGAAAAATCTTTTACTTTATATTTTTTAGTATCAAATGATCAATATTACAGGACCAACGTAAAATATTTTCCATTGTCATTGATAATGCGATAATTTATTTCTATCTATTTATTATTTATTCCAATTTTAATTGTGACTAATGAATGAAACATTATGAAACCCCTCATGCGAATAAGGAATCAATTAACTGTACTCCGTCACAGATATTGTATCTCGAATAATGATAAAAAAGCATATTTGTATAACTTAACAGTGTGTCACGTATCATTTCGCTATAAAAGTAGATTTATCTCAAAAACGAAACCGTAGAATAATATTTCCTCTTAAGGAAACATAAGTTGAAGCCTATATCGAGAAACGGAATTTCAAACCGTTCGCTCAGACTACTGCTTTGAAATCATCTCGATATCAGTCTAACAATTGCAGAGCAATCATTAAACACGTGAAAATGAAACTGATAAAGAAAAAATTCCCTGCAATAACGAACTATTGTCATTATTAACTATAACAAGGAAAAATTGGAGAAATTTTGCAAACAAGACCGATCGGTGGGCTACTTATAAAAGATGCAAAAGGTTTTATTCCGATAGCTTAATCCAATCCTGAGTAATCGGTGAACGTACATAAAAATTGAATTTTTGCACAAAATTATTAGTAAAATTATTAGTATTAATAATTCCATTCCTTTCGACTCAATGAAATACATATATGTATGATATTTATTTTATAAAAATAGTTCCTATATTCGAGAAGCATAATGAGAACGTTGTCTCCCTCCCTTTCTTTGTTACTTCAGTTCTGTTCTAACGTAGTTCGGTATACCATCATACGAGAGTCCACGTAGTTCAATGATATTTTTGTATTCAATTTATTTATTATTTATAATATATTAATATATCTATTATACAAAAAGATTGTAATGATTGTACTTCTACTCCCACTACATGGTCATGAATCCAGAGGCGTGAAACAGCCTTGAAGAGACGAGACTTGTGACCATGGGAAAGAGGGCTTGTCATCAGGAATGGACGGAGAAAAGCAAAATGAAATTTGCATGGCGAAACTATCAAACAATAATTATCGATCACAAAAACTCGAGATGACGTGGTACCGGAAAGACAAAGCACTATTAGACCTGGTTTGATTAATATCTAATTGAATCCGAATGTCACAGAACAGTTGATATCGCAAGTGAAAATAAGACGACCACTGGAATTGGCTTAACACGTTCACGCCGGCGCGACCCACCGGTGGATCACACGTGTCTGTCCCGTGGGGCGGCAGTGGGCCACACATGTATTTCACAAAATAGGTAATGATAAATAGGTTTATATTATTTTATCTCAACATTATAAGCAGACACACAATAGTAAAAACATAACAATTCGATATTACAAACTTAACATAATTATTTTCTTTTTTCATGCAATATCTTAAAACACGTTAGACGGAGTGCCAGCAGGCCCTTACAACGATCACAATATGTCGTTACTTTTTTGGCTTTTTTCGCGGCAAACTCTCTACCTTTTATTCTAGAAACGCGTTTATAACATTCTTTACACCGCCGGCTCGTTTCTCTCGCGGGCCCTTGGTACGACTGCAGATAATGTCAATGTTTTTTGGGCAGCGCTTCAGTTTCACTTGGCATTTCTTCTCTGTGGGGATTCATTATATTTAAATTTAAAAGGTGACGAATAATTTCTTCGCGAAATTTTAAAATGTTCACACTTTTAGTACCCCATTTTCTATGTACGTACCACGCATTTACGAGGCAAGTCCCGCATATTTATTCTATAACAATTTTTTTATACCATTTTATGGTTCTGCGCAAACTACTATAATAGGATGACATCTGATCGAATAGATTTTTAGCATCATTATAAAAAAAACAATGTCTGGCTATAATTTACTATTTTTTCCCTGAACAATAACACACCTGTGACTTTTTGAAGTAGCTAGCATACATACTGGCCTTTTGTCAGTCCATTTTATAAATTTAACGCCACTCCGATTTTGGAAACTCTTAAAACCACTCCGTTTCTGTTTTTGTCTTGCCTGCGATTGTATGAATTATTTATTCATTTTTATAATTCCACAAATAAATGTTAT
The DNA here is from genome assembly GCA_014737365.1 of Bombus soroeensis. Classification (NCBI taxonomy): domain Eukaryota; kingdom Metazoa; phylum Arthropoda; class Insecta; order Hymenoptera; family Apidae; genus Bombus; species Bombus soroeensis. The sequence goes on from JACXIL010000231.1 coordinate 21,002, forward strand.
TTTCTGCAGAAGTTCCTCGGTCAAAGGGACACTAGTATAAAAACTATCGGTAAATAGCTTGCGGCCTTCAAATAACATTTCACCTAACAATGTCATTACCACATCATGCGCACGTGTTTTCACTATTCCGGTTACATTTTTTCCGGTATAAATATGAATGTTATGGGTGTAACCTTCCGGAAGGCACAGTTTATAAAGTTTTGTCCCATATTTATGCCGCTTGCCTGGAATATATTGGCGAAAAATGAGGCGTCTTCTCCACGGAACCATACTTTCGTCAATTACAATATTTTTATCAGGTTTAACAGTATTTCTGAACGTATGGACAATTGCGTCAACAATATTTCTAAGTTTATAGGAGAAAACGTCGCAGGGACTATCTCACGCGACGTAACAACTATTCCTTTTTCCTGTATAGAATTGAACAATTTTTTCATTCGCACTATGAACGTTTCTTACAGAAAAATGTTCACAGAATTGCGTGCGATGGTTAGAATTCGAGTCAGACCTGTACTTTTTGAGAAAAATCAAGAAGAGTACAAAATTAGAGCCAAAGTTGGTCCTGTCAGCTTTACTTAACATTCATAGATATATGCAAATTGATATTGCCAAACTATTGTACATCAATGTATTAGTTGAAGTCCATTGGATGGAATTCATTGAACCCAACAGGAATCGTTTAGCTTTTGTAATTTTGTTATAAATTGAGGTCAAAGTTGAAAAATTCCGGTCGTGTCGAACAATCTGATGTGACCTAAAGCAGACGGTGAATTCGGGCGTTGGCGTGAACGTGTTAAATGTGCAGGCAAATCAACAAGTCCATATAGAAGAATATTTAAGTGCACATGAAACGTGACGTATATTAGAATAAGTCCACTAGCTAAAATCCAGAATACGGATTATGCGACTAAAGAACGAGTTTTATCGTCTGAAAATGAAGAACGATAAAAACTTGCCTGCTTATCTAGCCAGAATTAGAATAGCCGCGATCAATTTGCGAGAAGGGAAGAGGAGGAGGTAAGCGATGAAGACGTATCACATAGATACTTTGTTAACAGATTTTCCGTATAGCTACGAGAACCTAAATATGCAATTAACACATTTACAGGACGGTAGATTCGCTCCAGTTAAAGTAAAAAGAGTGTTATTGATTGAATGTAATATGACGATGTCAAGGGGAAACCGAGGGAAATTGAAAGTGAAATAGCCAAAAAAAGCTTTGCACATTAGTAAAAGAATGGTTAAAAAGAAACATAACTGTGCAGTGACAAGATGAAATCGACGATGTGCTTTATCTGGAAGGATAACGTGCGTATGACAGGAGACAGTCGCACAAAATCAGAGAGAGGCAGAAAAACATACGAATTCAAGCCGGAAAGGGATTATGATAAATTTCTAGTATCGCTAAATATCGTAGACATGGGCGACAAAAGCCTTTAAATAGTGAATACATGCACCGTATGCAAAAGAAGAGAGTAGTTCATAGACTTTCATGAATTAAACTCAGAAATGAATACGGTAGCAGACCGAGCAGAACGAAATGGTACAATTTCAAAACAAAGTGCATAGAAAACGTAGTGTTGAAACTGCCTGTCAATGTTGAGCTCACAAATCTCAGAAATTGAAGGAAGGCGAACCAGGTATGTGAGTTAATACATTATTAGTATTTATGGTCATTTGCCAGTCAACTCATTAGATGAAATTAAATTTAATTAACATTAAATTTAATAAAATATAAATGCAATACACTTACTGATGCTTTTTCTCGAAAAACTATTGTCAAATGCATGAAGGCCAAAGATGAAGCACAAACGCATATCAGAGATTATATGTCCAAAGCGAAATGAGAATAGAACGAAAAGGTAAAAAGATTCAGGACAGACAATGTATTCTGCAACGAGGATATAGAAACTTATTTTAGAGAGCTAGACACAAACCCTGAGAGGTCTGATGTGGAAACGTCACAAATGGCGTCGCAAAGAGAATTAATAGAATACTGACATGACCAGATCAATGCTCACGTCAGCTTGTTTATCTCAAAAGTTCTGGGCCGAAGCAGTGACAACAGCAACGTACATTATTAACTAGTCATACGTCAAGTATACAGCGTTTAAGAGTACATAGCTGCCATGAACCAGCATATGCTAGGTTCTGTAGTATACCGTCAATTACAATGCAAAATATGATTACAGTCAAACATGTAAAGTTCGTCGATGAAAAGATAGGATACGAGTGGATATATAAAAGAAATACTTAAAGTTGGAAATTTAATCAAACGATGAATGTATAAATCAACTACCGAAAACCTTAATATAATTGCGATGCCAGACAAAGAATCGGATACGACAGGAAAACTATCTCAGAAGGAAATAAACGTCACACAAAACAAAGAAAATACAGAAATAGTGGAGGCAGTATACCTAAAGAAGCCAGGCAAGTAAGACAGGGGGGGCAGGCGGCTACGACCGTTAAGGTCTCGGATGGAAGACGATGCGTCGTGAGTTCGAATCCTCGCCCAGGTTCAAAAGGATGGATGGAACCAAAACAAAAAAAATTGCGGGGGAGGCCCAGTGTTTGTCGCTTACCTGCAGTTCCTGGGCCTCCCGCGACCGCTACAGGGAAGATCATCGTGGAGGTTTTAGTCNGGTTGGAGTCCGACACTACCGCGTCGCTTCTCTCCCCCCCAGAGGCGACGCGGCGTCCGTGCGGATTTCCTCCACGTAAAAAAAAAAAAAAAAAAAAAAAAAAAAAAAAAAAAAAAAAAAAAAAAAAAAAAAAAAAAAAAAAAAAAAAAAAAAAAAAAAAAAAAAAAAAAAAAAAAAAAAAAAAAAAAAAAAAAAAAAAAAAAAAAAAAGGCAAGTAAGACAGGCCAAGAAAAATGATCAAGAACTCGTATGTGCGAAAGGGTCATCCGAAAGATTCTGACAGCAGGGTACCGACATTCAGAGTAAGAAAATGGAAAGTGACATTAAAGCAAATTTTGTGTAGTTAATAGAGTAGCAAAGTTTAGCAGAAGCATTGACCTCGTCACAGGCAGAGAAATGGAAGCACGTCATACAGGAGGAAGTCGATGCTTTGGAAAGCAGAAAGACATAGTAAATAAGGGAATTACCAAAGAACAGGACAGCTATCGATTGAAGTGGGTATGTAAAGCCAAACGGACTCCGAAACAAAAATTATAAGATATGAAGTTAAACTAGTTATCTGAAGATCCTCACAGATGAAAGGAATTGATTATTCAAAAACATACTTCTCAATAGCAAATTTTTCTATAATAAAGATATTGTTAGCGTTGATGGCGGTGTTTAACTGGTGTGCTAGGCATATGGACATAAAATATGCATATTTGTATGGGAAATTAAAAGGAGGTGTTTATATGCCAATACCGCTGCTTTTTGACGCCGAGACAAGAAAGGAAGTAAAAAAGTTAGGGTTGAATACAGAAAAGCGGAGGATTGTAGATTGTTCCTGTGTTGCACAGTGTGACGAGGCTATTGTCTCACTCTTTTTCCTTTCGTTACGTTCTAACGTATTTAGGTATATTGAGCGAGTGCACGTGGAATGTGATATTTTTGTATTTAATTCACTTATTACGTAAATTAATATGCAAAAAGACTCTGATTAATTATTTGAGCGCTGCTATATTTTATAATTTATAATTGCAATTCATTAAAATCTGCTTCACTAGTGCATACTGTATATGTCAGATTTCCTTTTGATTTATAAGATTTGATAACATCCGGAAAAATTATGAGGTTATTTACCTACTCGTTAATAAAAACAAATTAAAAAAGACAAACGAGCTGAATTTAAATGGGAATTAAATAAGTAACTATTTAATTAATATTTAATTGTATAATTTTCGCATTACGCAAAAATTTAGTAGTTTTTCAAATATCCTAAGTGCTTCGTTTTATAACATTTCTTTTATTTTTTTAACTCTAAAACTGTTTCTGTATGTCGTTTTATTATAAAATTGAAATTGAATTATTAATACAGAAATTGGATAATGAATTTCTACATTTATACAATGGCTACAAAAAGTATTGAATTCTTATTCCTCCAATTAATTTTTCTAATCATACAAAAGTTCTACTAAATGATACGAAATTTAATATATTTGAACTCAATCAATTAGTATGTAAATATAATACAATTGTGTCGAAATACTTTTCGTAGTCACCGTATATTATTAAATAAAGATGCAATCGACAGCATCGTACTGTGCACAACATTAAATACTTTGGAAATTAATCGTATCAGAGGTACCGTTAATTGAATCGTAATCGGGAGAATTTATATAATGTGCCAGAGTTAAAGTACTAAAAATATCTATAAATAGATTAAAAAATTGTAGTGTTTGGAATACAATATGGTGTCAGTAACGTTTAATGTTTCTAACAAGGCCCACACATCTACGCTATTTTTAAAATATTACTTCTACTAACTTCTATGATTTTGTTATTAATTGTTTGAAGCGAAAGGAACTACACTTTTATTCCTATAGAAAAGGCTTCCTTATTTGCTCGATGTACGTCCATATTATAATCTGTTATAGTTTCCTTACAATTTCTAATACGCGTACTTTTAAATGAAGTGAAAGAAAATTTTTCTATCTTTAAAATTTCTATCATTTATATAAAATTTTCAATAGGGGCGGCCTCACCATTTTATGTTTAATAATAATATCGAATCTGTATTATATAACAATGTATTTTATAAATTTTCGTGAACAATTTTTCAATGACAATAGATGTATTTGCCACGTTTTTAAACAATTGATGATCGAAGTAAAGTGCAATATTTCATACAATATATTCATCGAAAATTATTTCACGCTAGCATAGCTAATGGTGCAGTGACCGGACACTACTCTGGCCCAACCTACAACCCATTGTTATTTCTTTTTCATTTATATAACATTAAAAATAGTTATCTTTGTTATCAGTGGGATTAAGTTTAATTTGAGCTATATAAAAATGTAGCAGCTTACTCTATAATGAAGCGTAATAATAAGCTAAATTTAATCAAAGTTTTTTGCGAATATCTTGAATATTTGAAAACTACGAGCGAATAACAGAAATATGTATAGAAAACAGTTGTTTAGAGTGTTGGTCTTGAAAACATATTTCAAGGTAATTAAAATCGACGAGGTCGTCCCTATTTCCAATAATGATCAAAATATTACCTGAAAATATCTCGACCTGTCAATCATTACCTGAAAATTATTGTCTGAAAATAATAGCTACTCGAAAATTTCTTATTTTTGGTATTTTTACAATTAATACTTGTATATCCTTGATCTATTTTGTATTATTTATAATATGAAAAACAGTGATACCTTATCATTAATAATAAATAAAATACTTATTCTTAATAAATTTTATGGAACATCTATAGATATAAAAAAGTAAGTAGATATTTTGTCAATTTTTATTTAATCGATTAGAAATTTGAGGCAACAATTTTTCTTGGAATGAGGACTTTAACTAACGTCACGGTTGTCGCGCACTGTATGAGGATCTTCGATAAAGTAAAAAACTTCCGGAAGTTTGTAATACATCGCTTTCATGTTTTGATACGGCCAAGTGTTTCTATCTTTTGATTGCGAAAGAGAAGATACATCAGAAACATAATTAGAAAACAATTATATTTTTTCTTAGCGAAGCGAATGAGAAACAAGAGGCACCTAAGAGAGGCAAAACACCTATTGCACGCATAGATTCTCTTCTTTAATGACAAAATTATGAAACTGTTCAAGTTTGGAAAAAACCAATTCTACAGAAAATAGATTGACAACTTTTTAAATAATTAACAAATTAACAAGTAACTGATCATTTCTGTTGCGTTTATTTCTCTAGTTTCTTTAGCAGCGATGTTGGACATTGATTTTGATAAACAAAATTTTACTGAGAAGCTACAACAAAAGTTATCGATTTATTGATTAGTTAGAAAGATTGTACGAGTTGATTACATTACAGGAAGAAAGAAATGTATATAATAATTTTACTACGATATATGTACAAATTATAATTATTAGGAAAATATCTAAGAATGTTCAATGATTTATATCACGTTCTGGTACAACTCACAATAGTCCGTGTCATAAATAGGATTTTAACGTTTGTATAAAAATGAAATCCTGAAGATGTAAAATTTCCTATAAATCTGCACTCTTTATATTAAAATTTATATTATAATTAATAATTATATGTTAATTAACAATGAGGTATTATTTATAAGTGTTAAATTGCAGAAATAATATTTAGAGAAACTTTTCAGCCAGCTCCTTTCGATCAAGTGCAGGATTAATTGTATGATGATCAACGATGAAGAGTGGAAAGTATATTTCGATTGAGAAACCGGTAGCCTCTCAAAAACTTCGTGGTCATTGGCATCGCGATCGACAGGATTTTAATTAGTATCCTTAATTACATAACGAAAACACGCTTCACGGCATTGATAAAATAAACACAACTGATCAGACCTTCGCCACTTTAATTGGCTGCCTAGATTAAGAAATAGCTGGTTTTAAAAGGAAAACGAATTTCTGCGAATCAACTCGCGTAATAATTTCTAGAAACTTTTATTAAGAAGATATATAAACATATCAAGTACGTTCTCCAACAAATTTTTCTAAATAAATGATCGAATATAGGAACTTACAACAGATTATAAACCGTAATAGAAGAGAATTTTTCGAAATAATTTATAAAATGAGTTCACAGTAAATTTATCGATTCATAATTTTATTAAATAACGAATTCTAATAAAAGAAGTTTTATTCCAGAATATTAATCATACATATATAAAAACTTAGCAAAATATTCTACAACCATGCGTAAATTAAGAATTACATGATTGTGCAATTCTTCAATAATAGAAAAAGCACCCACCAGTTGCTACGCGACTTCTGAAAATTGTAGAAATTAAGCTTCACGAAAACGCCTTTTTAGTTGCTAAATAGTTTTTTGTAAAGACTAATAAACATTTAGGGATGAAATACTGCACACTTTTAAACTCAGAATGATAAAAACTATATTTTCACAAAGTTTCAAAATTTATACTAAATTTTAGATAAATAATTGACAATCGAAGATAGTGCTATTTTGGATGACATACATCTATTTTGGCGACATCTCATTTGATAGATGTATTTAACACCTATAATTTTTATAGAAACGTCCTACGGTCCGATTATTAGGTTCGTTATTATACACAAACAAACCTGTCTCTGACAACTTTGGAGATTGCTTACAAAGTCCGCGCAAGAAATTTCAGGTGACAAATGTACAGGATTTGTTTCTAAACCTGGTTTTTGTAAGTTGACAGAAGAAAATTTCACAAGAAAAGGAAAACTTGACTGAACCTATTTAGTAAGGAACAACGTTAATCGTAACAATACGGTGTTTCGTAACACTTTTTCTCTACTTATTTAAGAATTATTCTTTTGGAAGAGGATGCGAAGTGTACGGAAAAAAGAAGAATCTGAAACGATATCACATTTATTGTAACGAGGAAATATTTGTAAGCTAACAATAGGGTCGTATATATTTAGATTCAGTGTTGAGCACGAGGAACGGTTACTTTGTTACACTGGCGACACGATCTTTCTTTAGGAAAGGTGTTACTTATGCTCTCATAATCGGCATTCTATTCAAATAAGCAATACCATCCCCAATGCACGTTCTAAAGCTGTTTGTTCACAACTCAGAGAAAGAATTTTTATCGAGAAACGATTTTACTATGAAGTAGCACGTTGAATGAAAACACCGCCCTAATGGACCGTTCTTTTTGTCGTTTTTACCAGAATTTATGTAACACCATCGTCGATATGAATTTTAATAGCAATTAGCGATTCAAGAAATTTTATTGCACTTATTGCTGCTGCAACTATTCGAAATTTATAATTAATTCTAGAATATTATCTCTATAATTATTCTAGAATAATTCTATAATTATTCTAGAATATTATTCTCTCTTATTATTAGTCTGTATAATTATTCTAGAATATTATTTTCTCAAATTATATGTTATTTGTAATACGAGGAATTTTGGATTATTAGCAAAGAAAGAAATAACATCGACCAAAGTTTGAGAAGAAACGCTTCTTTTTCAATTCTTTTGATAAAAATAATAAAATGTACAGTTATTTTCTACTTTAGAGCAAAAATTTAAGTGCACGAAAATTATTTTATACATTCTAAATTTTATGAGTAATGTAGATTAGAAAAGAATGCTTTTATTCATAGAAATAAAGCTTAAAATAATTAAAAAACTCCTATTTTACTGTGAATTGTGTTATTAACAATTTCGTTATTCAAAAAGTATTTTAAAAATTAATATTAATTGAGGAATATTATTTGAATTTTACATGATGTATTAACATGCTATATCTTTTATGTTTCCATAAACGAAAAGAAATTTATTAATATTATGAAATTTTTAAATCTAGATTTATGAAATTTATGTTAATGCCATAATTAAAGCAGTTTAATTTTAATAAGTTATTTAATAAGAAAAACTTTATATATTCTGTGTTGTATATTTTAAGTTTTATAAATTATATAATCATATATAAAGAATATATAAAAAATAAAACATGATTTATAAAATTTAGACTGCATTCAGTTTCGATACTATTATGGCACTCATAGTATTCTATGCATATTGACAACGAAGGTATGAACATCCTTTTAATATATTCGAATAAAAAGAGATATTCTACCTTAAAATCTTTCTCACAGTAATATTTTCGAAGACCAAATATATTTAAAAAATTCATACATGTAATTATATATACAGAATGAGGTCGAATGGGTAATGCAATTGGGAAGGCAGTGCTTCTATGTAAAATAAAAAGAATAGGTTGAAAATGTGGAATACATTTTTTTTCTTATAACACTCAGTTTTCGAAAAGATCGAGTTTGAAAATTTGTCAAATATGCTAAAGCTTGGCTAAGTACCAAGTAAGTATGAGTAAACAATCAGAAGGAAGTTGTTCTACATGCGAAAATAAGTCAAACATTAAAAATACAGTTTTCCCGTTTAAACTTCATTTTTAAGCAAATAAAGTTTGTGTATGTTTAATTAAAAACCGGTATGGTACACGCGCACGGTACATTTTTAAATTTGATTGTTTTTCTCAAAAACAAAGCATTTTATGAAAAAATTTAATTCTATTCTTTTGACTTATTTTCACATATAGTTTAATCTCCTCTCGATTATTTACTCCTGTTCACTGCGAAATTAGTCATGTTTATAAATATTTGTCAACTATACAAATTCGATTTTCTCAGAAAGGGAGCGTCATGTGAAAGGATTTTAGTTTATATTTCCGATTTATTTTTTCACATAGAATCAGCCTCAACCCGATTGTACCACCGGCCACGAACCATCCTGTACATAATTAATCGAAATTATACTCAGATATTTCATATTGATTTGTTTGAATATTTAACAATTATATATTGTAATAAAATAAAATTAAAATGAATTTGGTTAAAATCAAGTATCTTTTACATTATTTGGCATCTTTGAAATTTGCCAAACCATTTTACAGCGATATAATATTTCAACTTTTGGAATAACACGTCGATCTTTCGACTGAAATTTCTATAAATTTAAATATTTAAAATAATCGTAAATAAATATTTTTCAATTTATAATAATTTATAAAGTTTCGCTTTATTAGTCATAAGAATTCTAAGAATTCATTATTAACTTTTTAACAGAACGAATAAAAATTTTCCTTCGTAAAAAATAAAATTTAATCGAAAAGATATGCTTCTCCATTATTTGTTAAATTATTTTACAAAATTGCTGGTAGAGTAGCGAAAAAAATTCGCCGAATCCATCATGACTTTATATGATGTACAATCCATCGTAATTTCGTCACGTGGCTCCCATTAAATTTGCCCATATAAACTTGTCATACGAAGCCTCGAAAAGTCACTATATCACACGTTTGTAATTAACATTCAAGACAGGAGGTAATTAAACTTGCAAGACATTATTCACTGATGACCTTGCACACGTTCCTTCAAAAACTTTAACTAGCCTTCAACTCGTCACATTTGAAGGAACTTTATTATTTATAATCCGATATCTTTGAATTATCTTATCGATTACAACAAGATTTCGAGGCCTTTTTTCAAATTACACTTTGCACTTTCCACGTGACATCACTTAATACAACTTTAAAATTATCTTCCGATTTACTCCACCTTTATGTTGATGAAAAAATTGAAATTCACGTTATATCACACTGCTCGTATTTCAAATTGGTATTTAATGAACAATTTAATATTTCAAAGATTACACAGTATTAAAAAAATTAGTAAATGTACAGTATGAAACTACAGTATGAAAATCAGCATAAAAATAATACATTTATTCAACAGATTTTAGAAAGGTCGAAAACTATAATTTTAATAATTTCCCTAACGTCAATTAAATTCTAAAGTTATCAGATTTAGTTATCAGAGTTCTTCATTCTTAAAAATATAATTTTAATCTTCTTAAGTAATGTTAATCAATTTTAAAATTTACGAAGTTTAGTCATCGAGCTTATTAGTTTATCGTATTTAAAAATTTGTCAAAGATATAAGAAAATTTAGTCTATTTCGAATTTGAAACATTTTTTAAAACACATAGGAGCACTATTAAACTTTATTATAACGTAGTCAGATTATTCAAGTGAAACGGAACGAGAGAACGCGTTGATGGAAGACACGGAAGTAATGCCACACTGGATAATGGGCGGGCAATAAACGTATCGCGTGTTCACGTCGAAACCTGGCGAGCACTCGCGGTACGTTTCACGCGAACAAAGCGACGCTTCTTCCAGACAACCTACACGACCCGCTTGTATTGCGAAACAAGCGCCGATGATCGTCTACTGTAAACGTGAATTCGCCGCGGCTTTTCGCACTCCCTCCTCCAACTACGTTCACGTTCGCTTTCCGTGTCATCCGTATTTTTGCCACGAAACACTCAAATTCTTCGTGAAGGTCAGTCGTGCGTGCATAACTATCGCAATATTCTTCATGTTTGTGTGCGCTCTTTCTGTGGAAATTTATTGAAATATTGTATAATTATTACGCGATCGATTTTTATGTAATTTCCTATTTTCATTAACATAATTAAGGAAACGTAACAGGTATAAAGATTTACGTGTATTTTGAAATTTTCTATAAATGTACAACATGAGAGTTAGTTAGTTAGTCCGTATGTAGAATATTTCATAAATTACGGATTTAATCATTTAATTTAATCTACCTACACCAGTGTAAGTGTAATACTGGATTGAGTGATTTTTGTTGTAAGATCCAATTTGCAGAAATTTTTTCTTCCACGGAGGAAAATAAAATATAACATTTTTATGAAATGAATAGTAATTTATCGTGTATTTATGTAAGTTTAAATAAATTTAAATTTAAGAAAACAAGGAAAATTTGAATAAGCAAAACGTACAAGATGCGCATGGCACACAAGATATATAAAATATATATTTAAAATATGGTACTTGTTATAATATTTAGTGAATGAAACAAGTCTCTGCTTAATATATAAAGATATATAATATATCTGCAATCGATTTATACTTAACAACTATATATACTTGATACTGATCAATGGAAAACAAATTTTATTTCGCCTTGTTTTCTCACTTGTTTTATGTGATGTTGAAAGGATGAGTAATTAGTGGAATAGTAGTATAAAAATGAAATGTGGCATTCATTTTAATTATGAAAAAAGAGTTTGAAAATAATTGCTCCATTACAAATTTTTTTAAACGTAAAACTTTGGATTGGTTTGTTTTACAATTCTATGATGTTTATTAGCAATGGAACATAAAACAATACTTAGGACAGAACTTCTAAAAACTTTAAAAACATATTCTGAAACTTGCGTCTTGTATATTTCTGTAAATTTCTTAAGATTTGAATGACCTTGGAAATTTACAATTTTATACATCTTGAAATTATCGAGTTTTTAACATTTGATGTTTTATACTGAAATAACTGCATGAAATATTTACAAGATAACATATGAAACAATTACTAGATATGTAAACGTTAAATTTGATAAACAATACATTTTTAATATATTTCCTTTTTTAAAATCTTTGACACTTTTGTAAGGCGTTCGGAAAATTGACGATTTCCAAAACATTCAAGTTTTCCAATTGTATTTTGGTTCCCAAATAATGTTAAAACGTTTGAAAACATTATTTTCAGTATGCTTAAAAAATTGATAAAGATTGGAAACTAGCATTGTATCTTATGGTTCGCATAATATTGCAACTAGTCGCTTGTTTAGTTTTCGCGAAGCAAAGAAATACCTTTTCAATGTTCAAGTTCTTCCAGTAGCCCTTTGCAATTTTAATGTTGTTATATTTCTTGAGCTTAGGAATGGATCTGTTCAATTATTTTATTATCTTTATTTTAAAACTAAATTATATACAGGATGCATCACAAAACGTGATCAGCTCTGGTTATTTTGTTGTTAGTAGGCCAATCGAAAATTTGATCGAAGAGGGACGAATTTGGCAAGTATCGGAACAAACAATTTTTTCCGCAGAAACGAAGAAACATTTGAAAAATAGCAATCTAAATTTGCTAAAATATAATTAGTTTTCCATCTACACAAATGTATCGAAACTGGTAGATACTACTTTGGACATTCTCTCAATTAAGGTAAAGGATACTTTTCTGATGTTCCTTTGGTTCAGATGAAATAATATTTTCCGTGTAAAAAAATTAATAAGTAGACTTATCTATGGAAAACTTGGAAACTTGGTAAAAAAGAATAGAAAAAAAAGTTACTATAATTATCTTAAAACTTTCTTTCAATTATGTTCTACCACCTACCAGACAAACAAATTTTCGGGTGGCTCAGTTGATCATGTTTCCTGATTCACCCTGTATATGATATGTATATATAGAAAGAGAGGAAAATTCAAGGAAAAGTTATATGCGTACTCAAACGAATCCATAATCATTTTATAATAACTTTTAGCTAAATTAAATAATTATATTATCCAGATAATCAAATTTATTAAAATAATACTCAGTGCTGATACTTTCAACAATGTACACACGCACGCCTGATTTCCATAGTCGAGTATATCAATATGTGAAATTTGTGGTATGAAAGATCACGTGTACTTATTTGCCCGTTACTATAGACGATAATTGAAATTTTCAATTTGTGAACAGACTATATGCATTCTTATACTGAGTGTTTCATTTATTTGAAACATATAAATATCTTTAAACAAGGCAATTATGTAAAATAAAAATTAAAGTATCTCGTAAATTAATTACTTTCAGACACTAATCCTTCAATACTTTTCTACAAAAAATAGAAGCACGTATATTTATAATGCACAAAAGGATATCAACTTATACTTTTAAAAAATTCTTAATTCATCCTACTTAAAAATCTCGAGGAAAAAGAATTATGGATCACAACGCACGTCATTCTAAAATAATTTTATTGTGACATAATTTTCTCTCTGGATAAAAATAACTAAGCTTTAGAAGTACAAAAAAAAAAAAAAAAAAATGAAGCATTTGTTATAACGAAACGAACATAATATATTTATAATCAATTTCTATAAATATTCAAATACTTTCGTGAGTTTCCATATTATCACTTTACGTATATTTAAATTATAACTAGAAATATGGACCACCATATCGCATATGTACGTGAAGAACGGATATTCATAAAAAAACTCACGATTCAAGGTCACAACGTTTTAATATTATCTACCACGAAACATTTCTTGCAATAAACAAATACTTCTCGTTTTTAAATATATTATCACTTAGTATACTTGAGTTATAATTAGAGATATGAACTCTGGTTTACTGGAAAACAGCCAATATGTAACAAATAACCAAAAACGTTACCTAGAAGAGGACCCTGCCGGCATACATGGTCAAAGATTAGATAAGTCCCTACACATAATCGATATCACCGTGATACGATCCGCTTCGCTTTTACAGCTTATGCGACAGCAAGGTTTGATTTAATCAGCCATGATTCCAATAAAGAACAAACTTAAATAAACGCACTTGTCATTGTCAAGGTCTACGTTTCACATATGTGAGACGTATGAACGTGACCTGCATATGATGAATTCAACGTGAAATTTTTGGCGAAGAAACAAGCGCGTGACATTGAAAACTTGTAGTTTAATATCTTCATCTCGATAAAGCTGTTGCAAATAGTTAATATATTGAAATTGCTGTTTACATTAAATAGTTCAAACGTTGTATCAATCGGAACCACGAATAAAATATATAAAACTAATAATTTTCTGATATAATCGTAAAAGCAACTTTGGTAATTACACCGATCAGAGCATCGATTCCGGAGATTTTCAAATACTTTGTCAAGGTCAATGTTCTGAACAACTTTTTCCGATTTGCATACCGCTCGGCTTTAGTTGTTGAGGTATTCATACGAATATTTTCGATATTTTTGTAAATTAATTAATATGTTTATGTAAGGACATGATTATGTTATACATGTGTTTGTGATATGCAATGCGTTTATGCGTATTATGTTTAAGTTTACGAAGGTGTACAAGAAAAGATCACAACTTAGGTCAAGATTCAAAAATATATCAGTAAAAGACAAACTTTCTTTCTTTGATACTTTCAAGTTTGATCGTAGGTTTAGTAAGATAATACGTAAAAAGAAGACAATAGTACATAAATCTAATTCAAACCTAATAGATCTAATCAAACCCAACTCACAGCAAAGTAAAAAGTATCAAAAATATTTTGATATGTATCTCGAAAACTGAAGCCGAGCGATACCACGCAGCGATTATACAATATGTCGTATTTCCGAAATTATATGAATAATTATCCTGATATTATTATATGTAAATATTATATATATTTGAAGATCTTTGAAATCGTTTAAATGTGTTCTGATCTATATAATTACCAAAAATTTTAATCTATATTTTGAATTTTTAGGATTAAAACGCAATACTGTTTGTAAAGATTGTGTAATTTTACGTAATTATCGTGATAGTTAAATTAGTATTCCTTTAAGTTGACGACAGCATTTCATATTGTTGATATTTGGAAATTGTAGCAGCTTTTTGTAAATTGCAAAATATATCATTTTGTAAATTGCAATATATATTAATAGTTTAAGTAGAGTAAACTAAAAACTAAAATAGAATAAAAGAATCATTTTAAATTGAGACAAACTTAAAGCTCAAAATATTAACTCTCTATTTCCTACTTTCATTACAAGTTAATTTAGATTTCTTTAAATGTTAGAAGCAAAAAGTGTTATTATTATACTTTAAAATTGGGATAATTTATATTGTAAATTATAATCCTTTAAACGATTGAATAAAAAAGCTATTCCACATCAGGATGACTTTAAGCTTCAAATATCAAATCTTCTTTCTACTACTACTGTAACATTTAACGAAAACTTCCAACTATCCATACATTTCATTTCTTCTCCAGGAATTTTAAAGGATTTCAGGAAAATAATTCTAACATTTTAGAATGATATATTCATTAAAAATGTAACTAACGTATTTTTAACATTAAAATCAGGTAATCTCTTCTGTATAGTACAAAACATAATTTTTTAATTTTATTTTTGCAATAAACTATATTTTCTCAACATATATTAGACTGATAAAACGTCACCAAGAGTGTTATCTTTTAGTACATAATATTTTATTTTTACTTAAGCGACAGTAGACAAATTACGAAACGCATATTCTCATGTAATGAATTTTTTTTTCATCTTCATTTTTAATTGTTTAGCTTTTACTAAAATGTTTCTTATATGTGTGCATCTTATATATCTTTTAATAGTATTTTACGAAGGTTATGCACTTTTTAAATATATTTTATGTTTTATATATGTTATATACATATATTTAAAATTACGGACATTCAATATCTAACTCGAGCAAGTGTTCTGCATTCAAAGCAACGATTATTTACCTCTATCAGAACACACACAATTCTACCAGTTTTCTTGCTCGAGAAAAGCGTGTAGTTTAACCAAGTACCCGTGGAATAACATTTTAGATACGAGAGAATTTTAAATAATCCTCAACAGGATGATAATAGAGATAAGTTTCTTAATATTCGTGCAAACAATTTAGGAATTTACATTTCAAGAATAATATCTGCAAAGAATTACAGCGGCACTCGACAGCAAACCTTTCAACGGTTTCGTGGCTTGCTACACAAAGACCCTATCCTTGGGACAAGATCATTGCCAAATTTTTTTTTTGAGAATTTTACAATCAATTCTCATTGAGAATTATAAGTAAATTATTCTGGCATGGTACTGTAACTTGGATAATAAATATTTATCGTATGTTTGATTCTAGTTGAATCTAATGTTTAAATCTAGAGGGTAATGTCTTTTTAGCCTGCGGATCTGATACGTCGTGTCAAGTAATTGAGTAATTAGTGAGTTTTGGTAGTTGTTAACTCGTATGTTGTATCTATTACTGAATTTGGATATTTCTTCTTTAACTGTGAGTATCTTAAGGTCGCGATGTATTGTTTCGTTGGTAACATACCAAGGTGCATCTATTAAGGGGGGGCAGGCGGCTACGACCGTTAAGGTCCCGGATGGAAGACGATGCGTCGTGAGTTCGAATCCTCGCCCGGGTGGAAATATTTGCTCAAAAAGGATGGAAGGAACCAAAAAAAAAAAAAATTGTGGGGGAGGCCCAGTGTTTGTCGATTACCTGCAGTTCCTGGGCCTCCCGCGACCGCTACAGGGAAGGTCATCGTGGAGGTTTTAGTCGGTTGGAGTCCGACACTACCGCGTCGCTTCTCTCCCCCCCAGAGGCGACGCGGCGTCTGTGCGGATTTCCTCCACGTAACAAAAAAAAAAGAAAGGTGCATCTATTAAGGATCTTAGAATTTTCGATTGGAATCGTTGAAGAATTTCTATGTTGGAATTACTTGCTGTCCCCATAGTTGGATCGCATATCCCAGCCAGGTGTCGAAACATTTTCATGACATACTTTCAACTAGCCTAAGGACCCGCTATAAATCTTAGAGTTTCTCTAGCTAAGGTCCTTCAAAGGAACAAATAGTTTTTGTCTTAGTTCCTCTACGTTCCTTGAGCAGTCATCGTCTTAACTCATCGTCTATCAGTCGAGTTGTAACCGAGAAGTGCGAATCGTCAGTTGTAATCGCGAGTTCTGCGTAAAGTATCGAACTCGAGAGTTACTAATAAATATATTGTTTAAACATCTCCGAGTGTTTCTCTGGCACCCTACACGTCCTACACCAGAAACCACCTCAGAATATATTCGAGAATTAATATAATTATAATTTAAGGTCTTCATAAGATAACTGTTTATTTAAAAAAATCATTTCTCGTATTTTCACACTAGAACTATCGACCAATATGTATACAGATTGTATGCATGTGATTAAAATTAAAGCGGTATCACGAAAGCAAACAAGTACATATGTAGTATCCTGGACGAAAAGCCTAAGAGATACCGGGCAAACCATAAAGAATGTGGCGAGAAAGCCTAAGTGCAGACAGGCTCAACAATGTATCGGAAAGGCCTGCGTGATCCTGGCCACGAGCGGTTGCGGATGTGACATCAACCACATCCCAATCCGCATCAGAGACAAGGCCACGCACACCAGGAGGGATAGGAACCAGATGTTTACGGTTCCTCACTGCGTACCCTGAATAGTCTCAAGGACCTATCATAAATCTTGGCATTTTCACAGCTAAGGTCCTTCAGACCAAACAAGCTTTTTCTATTTTTCAGGTTGGGTATCTTCCCTTAGCAACTGTCTCTCGGGGGCGGCTAAGACCCTTCCTAGTCCACCAACCTTCTTATGGACCAATCAGAAACAATGTCTATCACCCTGGCTTTCCTAGCTAAAGTATCCTTAACAAATCAGCTCATCTGGTGTCCTTAGACATACCCATCACTAGCTTCCCTCCGCCACAGCATCATCACTAAACATCACTTATTCTCTATCTTTAGAACAGTCAACGTCTTTACCAAGTTTCTACCCTTAGATCAGTCGCGTGCTTAACTTATCGGTGGAATTACCTTTCATATAAAGTTATTGAAGTAAACTGTGATTTATACGTGTCAATTCAGTGTATATTCAAGTGTATATTACTAAGTTTATAATAAGGAGTGATCAAAGGAAAGTTAATAGTTGTGTTACGGCTCAACCTTCTTGTCCTTTAAAAACTACGTCTCCAGTTTACGTGACACAGAGAAGAGACAAAGATACTAAGGGAGAAAGACGAATTAACAGTCAGTGTTAGTTGAGAAGTCAGAAAGTGTGAATGGAGAAGTCAGAGAGTGCGAAATGCTTTGTAGAGATAGTGTGGTCCGCATGAGAGGAAGCGATGGAACCGTGGCGACGAGAATTGCAAATTAACTATTTAATTGTCGTAATTATAGTACGTTATTGTATTTGGTTCACGTTAAACAACCATCGTTCTCTGTTTAATCAACACCTGTTTAATCCATTTTAAATAAACTAATTGTAGTAAGATCCTACACATATATATAATTATGCTTTTCTCTCAATAAAAATAAACATTAATATCGAATGAATAATAAACATACTTGTGTGGTAGCTCCATATAATGTTTAATTATATCGGGATCATTTTTTTAATATTTGTACGTATGTAGTAAATGTTAAAAGAATCATCTGCGCACAAATTAATTTCCTGTGGTTTTATTCTACATGTGTTTTTTATTTACTTTTATTGTAATTTTACTATAATACAATTTTACTTACAATTTTACTATAATATTTATTATTTCTATATATAGAGATGTATCCTTACTTTACTTATTATCAAACTCTCCTTTGCTATTTCAAAGTTTATAAAATAATTCAGTAATTATTAAGACGATGATTTTCAAGCATCGCCATAAGTGATATTGTTAATGACTACAAAGTGATGTTAATTCCGATTTTGAAATTCTATATTTTCAACATAATACATCAATAATTCGTCGCGATAAACCATCATTAAAAAAGCAATAAACAATAAGTAGTAAAATCATTATTATAAAATTTCACTTTCACTTTACGATCGAGCAGAATTTTATTTTATTTTATACATTCTTTTAGTTGCAATTAAACATTAACTCCAATTTACTTCCCTTCTCAACAAATTAATTTCCCATTGGGGACTATTGTTTCATCTTCTAACATTTGTTGTCGTTTGCCATAAGGACGAATTAACCTGTCGAAACTTTGAACTCCCACTTAGTCAAATCGAATTCCTATGCAGATGACAAACATGTCAATTCATCGATTATATATTGATCACATCGAGATTTGCTTCTTAGTACGGTTAAACATGCTAAACCATGCTAAAGGTGCGATTTCCTATGTGCGTATATATTACCACCATCTGTATTCGCGGTTACGTTATTTTTCATCAAGCAAGATCAATTAACGCTATGTGTGAGATTGAAATGAGAAATTTACGTGGCCGAATACGAGGTGCGAGCGTTGTGGAAATAAATGCGAAAACTAAATAAAAGGAGGATTTGGTAACACTAAGCAAAGTCCATTCTGTATCGTATCGTGAAGCTGAGAGTGTGTTGGCAACTTTGTAATAATAAAATTATTTTTCCTTCAAGATTTTCCGAGTGTTTATATTTATACAAATATAACGCGCATCTGCGTCGAAAGCAGACTTAAACCTAAATCGCACGAATTTCTGTGTACACCCAGTTTCAATCGATTAATGTACGTGAAATGCCACGCATTCTTACATCCCAATGTATAGAAAGGATATGAATAAAAGAAATGTTCAGTATCAGAAAATAGTACACACGTCAAATAATATTAGAGTTGAACAATGTTAAGTAACTATATGAAGATTGACAATAATGTGGTCTGTGAAGTCCATATGCATCGGAAGAGAAACTAAATTATTTCTCATTGGTAGAAAATACAATGCAGTGGAAATACATACATAATTCTAATTGGTTTCTAACTTCAGGGCAGAGAACTTGCTGCTGATGATCGTAGGAGAATTCATCATTGAATTCTCAACTACCTGCGAACTCGCGAGCGCCCTCTTTCCGAGCCCGTAACGGTTGTTTTTCGAAAAATGATAATCACTTTGACGGATCTGGCACCGGTTAACTGAAAGTTTGGCAAGGCATTACTCTACTCGTAATAAGATATTTAACGAGATTCAAATACGCAGGATTAATCCGAAAATATTTAACCTTGACGTCTACATTCGTGTGCGATTACCCGGAATAAAACACTTAAGAGGATCCTATTAAACCTTTAAAAGTGTTTAACTTTCTTTCAGATGCGATTTCATTGTGATGACATTCATTACTCAGTATAGATGAAAATACAGGTTTTGTTAGTTTGCTATGGCGCTCTGCTTTGGTCTATTAGTTTAGTGGAGATCGCAGGACTGTGCTCGCTCGATATTCATGCCTGCCGCCGCAACACGCCGCGCTAATATAACTGCGACCCCCGCAGAAGGTGGGGAATTGCACGCGAGAGGCGGAACAACCGGTGCTTCTCTATAACTGCGTATGAGAAGAAAACTACCGGAGTGCCTGCACTCAGTACTCAGCAGGGCCAAGGTTCAGTCTGAGGACGAGCTTTTATATTCTTGAAATCCGATCCGTATCGGTACTCGTATTGTAGTATCGTGAGCAAAAAGGCCTGATAAAAGTCGAATAAACTACAAAAACAGTGTCTGTCCTTCAGTTGTTTGTTTACATGGAAAAAAAGCCTGTGACTAAGGTCACCTAGTTCTTGCGGAGACACCCAGCAAGAGTTTTTCCTCTGTCACAGTGCCACGTAAACTTGTGACTTAGATAATAAACAAAAGAAGGTTACAAAAAGAAAAAAAGCAGCGTTAAAGAAGAAGGACAAATTGGGGGTCAGAGAGTCGAGTCGAAGAGTCAGAGTTAGTCGAGGAGTCGAGAAATAGAGTTGAGAAGTCGAGTTGCGAAAGTTGTTAGCGTTGTTGAGAGATGGAGCTGCTAGCGTTGCTGAGAGCGACAGTTGTCAGCGTTGTTGAGAGATGGAGCTGTTAGCGTTGCTGAGAGCGACAGTTGTCAGCGTTGTTGAGAGATGGAGTGGTTAGTGTCGTTGAGAGAAAGAGTCGCGAGTTAATTGCCGAGTTGTCTGAATTGAAGTACGATTTTGTATTTAGTTCAAGTTAAATAACCATCGTTTTCTGTCTAACTAATATCTGTACAGTCAATTTATTCTAAATAAATTGTAAATAGTTCGGGAAAAATTATAGATATATTTCTACGATACTACAATACGATCATCGTACAAGACCGTGTTACGAAAGCTCCGACTTAGAGCTTTTTAGAGCTTTTCTATTTTCTAGAGCTTTTTTTTTAGAGCTTTTCTTATTTCCTCCGGGAAACCCACTAGATGGCGATTTTGTATTATACTGTTACACGCACGATTATTTCCAAAGGTCTAGATATTCCTGTGGTTGGGGATAAGTCTCTTATCTACCAGAGAAGGTTTCTCAAATAAGGCACTTCAGTCGATTTATCAGGCTTCATTGCACAGCGCGTCTTGTGTGTATAATCTACAACATGTCTGTGGTCGCAACTTAAACTATTCTGTAAGCCTGCATTTATTTAAACAACATTCCTTATTACAACATGAGAGTATAGAATACTGTATGTTTACTTTAAACAAATTAAAAAAGGTTAAAAAATAGTATAGTTCGTATTCTTTACCCTCAATGGCACGACTGGCGGAAGTGACATGCACACTAAACCTACCGGCGCGGTCAAATTGACCGCTCTCGGAACTTGTACACAAATTTAACCATATTTAAACTTTATCATATCGCTTCATAATTTCTGACTTGTCCTAAAACATGCATACAATATATTTTTCGGTATTTAATTTTAGTTTGCTCTTTTATTTCCTGGGAAAAATTTGTACTCTGCTTTGCCTACCGTGGGCGGTCATTTTGACCGCCCGACAAAATATTTTAGTTATTCTCAAAATGAATGCAATCAGTACAAATAAAAGGCTATATCAAATAAAATCAGTAATAACAAATAATAACAGCTGTTACACCCGTGACCTTGTCATAAAGCAATCCATCCCTCGATCATCATAGCCACCAGCTGTCAAGACATATCAATTCAGGCCCATGATAATCCTAAGAAACCGCCGCAAAATTTAGTATTTTTTACAGTCCATTGCTACAAACATTTTAAAAGTCGAGAAGTTTCTTAGAATTATTGCTCTGTTATAAAACACGGCTAAAGCTTTCCCAACTCCACCCTCGAGTAACCGTTGGTGGAGAACGGTCAATACTCATCAATATTTTTTTATAAATATCGCCGTCACAGATCATATTTTTACTTGCTATTGTCTTTTCGACTAGAATACATCTCTGTTTGTTAGTCAATTAGTCGACATCTAAGCTTGTTATCTCTAAAACTCAGACAGAAAGCAGCTCAGAGCGTTTTGTGTAAAGTTGTTATAAAAGGAAAAGTAAAGCATATCAAATTTGACAATAATTTTGTATTCTGACAATGAGCAAAGAAATGACTTTGCTGAAATTATGAGGTTTATACGATTTGATAAGAAGAGCGTAAGATGCCAACGTTTACGAACCAATAAATTTGCAATGGTATCTGCAGTATGGGGCCAATTTACAGAGAATTCACAAAATTGTTATAAACCTTGTGTATACGTTACTTTTATATGAAGAATCACGGGAAAAAACATGCAATAAAACTATCACCAAGTTCAGATTCATTACTACAAAAATTGTGAAGGTTAGAAAATTACGAAAATTTGTTTAAGACACGAGAAATATTTATGCGGCAAATGTATATTTGATAATAAGATAATTTGTAAAAAAGTCGAATAAGATATATCTCTATATAAATAAAAGTGTAATTCTATTTAAGACTGTAATTGAAATTAAACAAAAGTAAATTTGGACGAAATTTTATGAATGTTCATTTTATACACATTTAGTTATAAATTAGCCATTATCTAAGTTAGATCATAAAAACTATTATTTCTTTAATCATCGGGCATTTTAATCGCACACACGGTAGGAATAGATATACGCGAAGTGTCGATAGGTTTAGTGTTAAATGTAAAAGTTTAATAAGTCGATCCCGGCGCAATGGTTAGCGGACAATTTGTAGAACGTATTTTTCGATATTAAGAGCCTTACTTCCACCACGAGAATTTTCACGACTATGATTTTTATATTTAACATAACGTGACGTCGGATGAAAAGATTTTTTCAAAAAAATATTACCCACTTCGAAATGCGCTGGAAAGATAAAAATAATTTTCATTGTATTTGTGCCAAAAAGTATGAAATAATTCCTATTTTATTTATATTTCATTCGCACGCATACGCAACAACGGTTGAGATTACTCATAATCATTAATCATTTTTATACTTTTACTAAACACCATATTGAACAGATTTTAACCTTTTTGAAGGTGGCGCGAATACCATACAATGCTTCTAGTATGATAATGCTGGAATCCATACTATAAAATTTCAACTCGTTTATATTTATACTATTCAAATTTCGATAAATTTATGTTTAACTGGATTAAATTCCACTATTTTATGCCACAAAATCACCAAGAACATGTACTAGCAGTGGTCAAATTGAAAGACACCGCTTGTATCATATTCATACAAATTACGCTCAATGTATTTATTAATGCTGTGCAAACTAATGGAATTATATGTTGCGACCTCCATAGTGTGAACCTTCGGTTTGGTGAAGATTCATAGAAAGAATTTGCCATGAAAGTTATTTCGACCTTGAAGATCAAGGCCAGTTTTTCTTTATTCTATCGTACTGTATTCATCTCTATTGATTATTCGATTCCATTGGTTATTGCATTGACATTATTTACAATATGTTCATATTTCGCAATGAAATAGAAAGTAAGTAGCGTTTTATATTAACGAGGAAACAGGAAATTGTTTCTTAGTACATGAAATAACCGACTCTCAATAGAACGAAGCTAACTAATTTCATGATTTCAAAATATTACAAAATTATTTATTCCATGAAGAAACTTTCTTGCAAAAGTTAAATGGCGTTGAAGACATTAGCTCCATATCTGATTTAGCACCAAACAAAATTCCCAGCAAACTGCATGACGAAGGAGCACTTGCAGAAATGTAACAATTATGAGGACCAACTAAAAGGAGAAGCAACTAAAGTCTATTTCCTACGACCAATATGTAAAAACACAGGTCAAACCAACTTTTAGCGACCAGTCTATCTACAGAAACAAACAAAGTACACCTCCAGAATCAACGTTGTAAAGAAACTGTTCAATTCCATAGCGTCCAGTAATGAGTTTGTAGAGAAACGATAAAAGTATTTTGCGATAAAAATAGTTAAGAAAGAAGAAATTGAAAAAATGTTGCAAACAGAACCAATCGCTGGAGTCATCTGGTCGTAAATCTAGTCGCTTGGTTCACTTACGAAGAAGTTAATTTGTTTTAAACGGTGTCCGAATATTAATTGAAGCCAAAAGCTGGAATTTTTCAATTCTAAAGTCTTTAAATTTTCAAACATTTAAGTTTTATATTCTGTAAAAATTTTAAAATCGCAAAAGTTTGTAAAATTTTGATATCAGGATATGTTACTCATAATTAAATTGTGAATAATTACCTTTTTTTCGTTAAAACAATATTGTTAGGAGCCTTTGACAGTCACAAATTGGGAAGAAGACTATCGGTCCATAGCAATATCGATTTATTATTCGAGAATAGAGGTCACTTCTGGAACTTCGAACCGTACGAACATTTTTTTATCTTGTATTATATTATAAGAAAGAGTTTGTTAAGTGTAAAGAGCGTATTCTGTCAAATCGTGCTACAGGCACGCAACAATATGTTAAATTACATTATATTGTGCTATATACTGTATAATTAATTATGTATATATGAGATAGGTTTACAAATATTCAGTAAGTAATCGAGTATCATGTTTTCTAAATATTTAATTTTTACTATCTATAATTTAACCACCAATTTAAAAAAATGAATTTTTTTTCGTAATACAAATGGACAAAAAATAATACAAAATGTAAATCCTCAAATTAGAACAGTTTGGTGTTTGTTATGAATCCAATTCTGAAATAAAAATTTTTAAAGAACACAAACGGTGTACAAGAAAAAATTTCCATACATGAACTTCGACTTTTGTTATGTTAATTATTTTGTCATGTTATTGTTTTGTTAAATAAATAAAATTGTCACTTTGATTTTGTGAATTATCTAAATTTTTATCTGTAAAGTATCCATAATTAGTTTTATAGTTCTAATTTTACAAAAATTCTATTTTCTTTGCCTTGATAATTCCGATCTTTTTTATATTTCAGAATAATTTAGATCATTTAACGTATTCCTTTAATTAATTAAAAAATTAATTTCTTAACAATGAAATCTATTTGTATTTAGTTACTAATATCTTGAAAAATTTAATGTACTATACGAAGAAATAGGAAAAGACTTTTCTGTTTTTACTGTAAGAGGAATCTTGAATATTTACAGCAAATACTTAAATATATCTCTCTTTAGACAAATATAGCTAACATAATAAAATAAGCTAGGTGTGTAATTTTCAAGGTGAACTTGCAGAACCGTTCCGTTCTTTTCGATTTTCATGATATTCGAATATAATGTAAAGCTTGACATTTTGAACAACTTTTCGCTATACAAGTTTCCAAGATATTTAAAAAAGCTGCAGGTACCACTACAGTGTATTTCTCACTATAGCTGTGCGTCAGAATTGGTCGTCGCTTATCTTCGGTTCATAAACGAGATGCAGATGAGCCCTGTGCACAACGTGCGTATGCGAGGCTGCAAGAAACTAGTATTATCTATAGTATACTAGTATTAGATTAGTATTATCGATGTATTGGGTTTGGGTATAGCTTTTAAATCGCAAGCAACGTTTGTGTGGAATAATAACAAATTAATTACAAAAATAATATGTGAATGAATATTACACGCAAGCGTTGAAGATCTAGCTCATACCTAGACCCCAATACATTGATGATATTTTTGATTGAGTCATAAGTTGTAATAGGCACGGGGTCCTTTATAAACAGAAGATATTGAAACAGAAGGCAACCAGTGTTGACGGATACACTGCCACAGACGCACAGCTATAGCCACAATTCACTGTAGCACTACCGACAGTCTTTTGCAAATATTTTAGAAACTAAGGTCGACCGACGGTTGCATATATAGAAAAAAGTTGTTCAACGTATTAAGCTTTACGATATATTGAAATATCATCGAAACCAGAGAGGATGACACTGTTCTACAAATTCGACATCTTTTAAAAGTGAATCGAAAGTATATATTTAAATTCATGGTGGTAAAAGTAAATATATCTATCTATTATATATAATAGTCTTTTAATTATATAAATATTTAATTATATATAGATAGATATATATAAATATATATATCTATCTATATATCTATTTCTTTTTTTTTTATGAGTCCAGATCGAGCGAGTTGGACGTGTTTGTAAACTGAACATCGTTTTGTTTCACTTTATGTGGTTTAATGTACGAGTACTTGTGAAATAGTTGTTTGGCCAAATACGAGTCAATTACATTAGGACAGTAACGGATGAAATCCCTAACTACAAGTAACGCATGACTACAACAAATAAGACAAAACATGGATGCTGCTGACTACAAAAATGTTCAATTAGACAAATCAACGAATGCAACGAAAATTGTAAAAGTAAATGTACCTCTAATGTATGCAGCGGTTTCGCAGAGCGTCTTATCCTCTAACCAAGGAACAAATAATTGTTATGTATGCAATTGATAGTGTTTCTATTAAGGAATATACTACAATAGCAGTGATTAAAGTAATTTCTAATTAAATTAATTAGAACTAACTAAATTAATTAATTAGACTAAAGTAATTTTTTAAGATTTGTACATACCTTGCTAACCAATAACTCATGGAAAAAGTTATAGGACTCTAATGTAAACATCAACATTAGAAAGACTTACAAGGGAACCCGAGGTGACTAATATAAACAAATTTTGCTGAAATTCTCCACAAGTGTTGTTTGCAACGATAAAACAGTTGATCGAACAAATAACGACTTAAACTGATTACTTAGTGAGATACTAGTCAGTAGTTTACTAACAAGAGAAGTTCAGCAACTCGAAAATTAAAAGAAATTTGGAACTTTGTACAAATGTAGTAATAACGGAACAATTTCTTTTTCTGCTGGAAAAAGGTTTCAGGGATGAAAACATTCTCCCAAAAAATTTAACTTTTCATATTATCGCACATATTTAAGAAATTATATAGGTTATAGGGAGAGATAGTTACATTAAAAGTTTTAGTGTTTTTTATGGTCTACATTGTGGATATGAGAAATTTGAAAAAATAATTTATTTTCAAAATTTACTCCACGTTACCCCCTGCCATAAGTTTAATTTTTTGTTGTCGCACAATTTCCATGAGTTGTTATATGTATAGTGTATATATAATAGTATATGCTATATATAGTGTCAATGTAATAGAGCAATGTATCCGTGATGGTTAGAAAATCAAATTATATTACCTAAGTCTGGAACAGGTTTCAGGAAAGGTAGGATTTTATTCTGATAATTTGGTTGCTTTCTTCTCTAGAAATCGCAATAAAATAAGGTGGAGATATGCGAGGTGCCTTTTTACATGTCCGATCTATTTTTGACAATATTAATTGCACTCCGCTTACTCAAAAATTAATCAAAGAAGGCTGCTCTGTTAATATTATAAAATTCATTAAACCCAATATTTGTAAGAAATATTTTGACTATTGGAAGACTATCGTAAGATCGATATGGAAAGATTTACCATAGGCGGAGTACTAAGTCCTTTATTATATGATTCTTATATCAAAATTATAAAAAAACATTCCTAGGAACGTTCAGATTTTAGAATTTTGCAGATGGCTTTGTTGTTTACTGTAGCACCACTTCTACTGACGAAAGTAAGAAACAAAAGTAACTGGAAAATTCGATTGCCAAATCTAATTTTCAGATGTACGGGCTCGATCAAACGCCTCAAAAAATAATCTTCTTCTATTTTAATAACAGATACACACTACGTGGTAACATTGAAATTAAAGCAATTATTGGGAATAGGAGTAAACTCGTCAATTTCAATGATCTTCCAATATGTTATCAAGATAAAAATCCTGAACAACATTTTCCTGTACATATAGCCGCCGCTCTACGCCACTGTTTTCAAGATATTCACAAAAAAACTTCACTTAAATGCAGGTTATAGTTACATTTCATTTTGGAGCATATCTTTTTAAGCACTACATTTTTATATAACCCAACCTAAGCTTAACTCGTTGATGAAAAAGATAACCTCCCTTAGTATTATATAAATAAAAAGGAAAGTCAAATGGTTAGGCTGTGATTGTACCAGAGAGGGGCGAGGGGAGTGTCAGGAAGTTAGCATTTGTCGCAGCAACATGCTGCTATTTCATATTTTTTTCCATATTTTATCTGTCATAGATATATTTCTATAATCTTTATGTTTGTTTTATCTTATCTTATCTTATCATAAAATCGGCTAACACTGCACCTCAGTTATCAAAGATTCGATATCAAAACAATCCTTCGCATTCATCGTTGCTATCTACTTGGAGACTTGTTAAAATATCAACCATGATAAAAGAAGGTAGAGCAACAAAAAAAAAAAGGAGTTTTGTCGCTCAGTTATCGTATGGCTTATTTCGTGCAAATCTACGACTTTGCTTTATTTTTTGTCGCTTTATTGCCACTTGTTTTATCGCCCTTGTCGCTTGGCTCTCGCTGCTCTCTGCACAATCACTGTCTTGTAGTAGGCTTGCCTAGAATAATATCCGGTTGCCATTAGGCGGCAGCTAATGTCAGCGTGAAACAATTTTTAATGAATCTGTTGATATATGGAATATTGTACTTTTTTCTAATCTTCAGTTGCTTAAAAATGTAACAGATATATAGATACCGTCATTGAAAAATTGTTTACAGATGAAAAATTTGCAAAATAAATAGTTAAATAATACATATATGTAGCATTAAAGATAAATTGCTTTATATTCTAAAAACTAAAGCTTATATGTAGAGGAAAAAATTGTTCAGAATGTTGACCTTGACAACATTATTTCAAGGTTACTGAAATCGACGAGGTCGTCCCTATTCCTGGTAATTTCCAGAATTGAAAGCTGTGTCATTATCGAATCAAATAAATCTGTTAAGTTGAAGAGAATCAAGAATATGAAGATTTTATGCGGAAGAAATACTTCAGCTTCTAAATATTATGAAATTTCTTTCAGGTACTCTCATGGAAGCCACACCTAAAACTTTGATGTTAATCCTTAAGCTCTTAAGGACGTTATAAGGCCTATCATAGAATATAATTGCGTTATAGACTGCAAACAAATATCTAATGCTGAAGTCATATCGTATTCAATTTTCTGCAATAGAATGTAGCATAAGCACACCTACTAATATCTTGTGCGAATTTCGTCTCTTTTCGTGATAAAACTAATTTCCCTTGCTAAAAATAGCTCTTCAAATGTAATTCTCTCGAAAACTTAATTTGAAACAAAATTTTCTTTAAGGAGAATGTAATAGATCTCGTTGGTTTACTAGAAAGCTAAAGCGCGAGAAAGTCCTTCAAAAGAAAACTTTCTCAATATAGTCAAGCTACGACACGATTCAGTGCCTAACGAAAAACATCACGTTTTTACTTTCGACTACAATATCATTTAATTAATATTCTACTTTGCAACGTTAATTTGGTGAGAAGTTAAGTAAACTTAATGCTCTACTAACATGTTTCATTGATTCGAATTTTTCGAATATTGTTGTAATTTATATAAACGGTAGTAAAATTGAAAACAAAAATTGTTGTTCACAAAATATTTACTTAG
Source organism: Bombus soroeensis (assembly GCA_014737365.1). Taxonomy (NCBI): domain Eukaryota; kingdom Metazoa; phylum Arthropoda; class Insecta; order Hymenoptera; family Apidae; genus Bombus; species Bombus soroeensis. The sequence goes on from JACXIL010000231.1 coordinate 50,999, forward strand.
ATATAAAAGTATCAATTTTTACAGCAGAGTGTAGTACCATTCATCGAGCTTCAGATATTACCAATTATGTGATAGGACGAATTTTCTTAACGTCAATGACTCCTCAAGTGTAATTAAATCAATACAGAAAACAACTTTTTGTTGTAGCATCAATATCCAACTTATTGAGATTAACAATAAATATGCTACACTTGTAGCAATAATAATCAGAACTTTATTAAGTTCCTGGAGATTAATGTTAATTTGTCAACAGATGTCACTCTAATCACTGTAATTTAGACGCGCTATTAACTAGAGTTAATTTCGTTACGTATAATGCTTGTCAATGCGATGCAGAATCTTAAGTTCTGAATCATGTCATTTGGCAATAATCAGACAACAAGGATAAGTATAGACGTAGACTATTACTAAGGATGTTTCTGGACGCAAGGTCTGCCCTTCCACTTTGTATTAATTCTTTATTATGTGTTTTATTTATAATTTGCGTTGTAATGGAATATTGTAATGTTCTGTAAGAATCTAATTACATTTAAATAAGTAATAATGAATTGCAAAGTTTTTTATATTAACTATCCAATTATAAGTTCGAAATTATGTATCATGATAATACATATATTATCCAAACTCTGTGCGAGCATACCATATATGCTATATAAACTATATCTCGTTTAAAGTAACTAATAAATAAGTATCTAAACTAATAAATAAATATCTAGTTTTATTGAATAATCCTTGAAGTAACTTTGTATGTATGTATGTACATAGAAACATAGAATAGTTATTTTATTGAAGAATTTCAAAATGCTATTTTATACTTCATAATTCTCCAATTTAAATATTAAAAATCATTTCTTTTAAATATATAACGATATAATTACTTTACTGCGACTTTTACGTTTTGAAAAATTGTTAAAGTTGTTTTTAGAAACGACAAAACTGATGAAACATGCAACGAAGTGTCTTTTTGTTATGATCAGTTTTTGTAATTTTGTAAATCGAAGTAAAATTATATCTTCACACGCGCGCGCGCGCGCGCACACACACACACTTCTTCAGATAAACTTCCTTGCTACCAATGTCATATCGACAATAAACTAATATCTGAGTCCCGAAACCACGTTATATTAATCCCATTTTTTTTTTTTAAATAAAATTTGTTGTGTTCCTATACCAAATTTTTCACTCTTTCCGGTGATAAAAATGTTTACGTTCTAGGTCGTCTAGTTTTAAATATAATAGTGTAAAGATGATGTTAAGTCCATATTTTATTACCATTTTTGTTATTATATAACTTTGATTTGTTCTCCCCTAAAATTAAAAAATTGTAACTTAGTACAATCTGGTTCTGGGGTCCGGATATGTATTTATATACAACTTGAATTTTTTTCATGTATCATATATAATATATATAATGTTAATGCAAATGCTTGTATTATCACTTTCTTATCGTTATACCTCATTTACAATGTTTTAAATCTTTCGTTAATTCTTAAAAAGTGTTTACTCAAAAAATTATTTGCAATTTGCGAAAAAAGGTATTGTATAATTCAAAATAATTAATTATAAGATAACGAATGTTATTCTAAAAATTCTCTCAAACAATTTTTCAATAAACTCATTTCATATTACTTACCATTTTGTTTTTAGTATTTTAAACAATTTATTCCCATATCTGATTTCCTGTCTTCTCATTGCTGATTCCAAACCGTTTCATATATGTTCTATAGCATTTTATTCACAAGTATACTCATCGAAACATTTCTAAAAAGTTTATGTACCACGAGAAACTATAAACATACAGTGCCGTAAGAGAAACTTTGCAAGACTTGTTTCTACATAACATCGTTTGAAAATATTTCTTAAAAGCAAATGAATTATGTATACACGTATTTATATAAAATATTTCACTATCGTAGATGTTCTACGACTTTCGCACAATACTGTCTATTATTAAATTGTCAACAGCCATGCATGTATAATTTACCATTTACGAATGTTTTTATGCTACACAACGCCTCACGTTTTCCGTAATCGAGTCCGTACTCCATTCATTGCGAAACAATCGCATACTTCCCCTAATGTAAACGGTTGCGTTTCATGTCATGCACAATGAGCAAATTTCATGCTCTGTTTCGTTCGAACAGCGGTATGCCACGAAAATAATTCGAGCAGCTTCGCGTGAATAAAAAAAGAGAAGCCATTGATTATTCAAAAATTATGATTGCTTTCGTAAAATGTCCTGTAAAATCATTGTTCGGAAGATAAACATTCTTTACGCGAATAATCGTGTGAAAACAAGAAAGATGACAGATACACTATGGAGCATATATATTTGGAATAATTTGTACCCTTCTAAATTATTGTATTCTAATCTAATTTTGGCCTCTAATCTCACCTCAAACTGCTGCACATAGTTAGTATAGTGGCTCACGAAAGTATTTGAACACTTGCCACGGGAAACTTTTACATACATATGTGTCCTGCACATCCATTTTAACTCGAAACGCTCAAATATATCGAAAAATATAAATGGTACGAAAACTGTGCCATATTACACATATCACGATAACGAATAATACGAAAGAAACATCTGAATAATTAAAGAGGCAGGTTCCTATTTAAAAATTTTAATGATCTCCATAGGACGTTTTAAAGTCGTCAAAGAGTATAGCATATTTCCCTGGATATCATACAATTTTTTTCCAACATATTGTTTCGTATCATTCATATTATTTGGGTTATTCGAGTATTTCAAGTTAAACCGGACGTACTATACATTCTGCGTCTTATATAAAATATTTTGAAATTTCATTAGCATTATAATGAGACACGACTATCATGATTACATCGATCAAATTTGAAACCAATCTGATACTATATATAGAAGTGAAAAAATATTTCTGACTGCATGTGTATAATATGTATATACAACAGGTGTTAAAAACGTAAAAATGATCTTTCTGAATATCGAAACTTTTTAGAACTTCATAAATAGTTGGCTGTTTAGATAATTTTACGATCCTTTTATTTGTACAAGTTATGTTGCATCAACTGCTTATGGTTTTACGATCTTTGCGAAATGTATTGAACAAAATTGTACTTAATTGCGAATTGTACTTGAACAAAATATTTTATAACTTCCATATACATTTTCGGATTTATTTCAATTTACCCATACAACGATGATAGTCATACGTTGCAGCGCTAATGAAATATCAAAATGTTTCGCATCAGATATATAATATATTTATAAAAGTTTCTACAAGTATTTGAATACATTCGGAAGTCTTCATATTAATGGTATTGGTTGGTATTAATAAAAAGACAATGTATAATTGATGGAAGATAAAAAGTGTTTTCCTAGCTTTCTGACGACATTTAAAAAATTCATACAGATTTTGTGCACAGTGAGCTGTTTAATAGAAGTAAATGTGTAATTTCAATTCTTTCTTTCAGTTTAAAGGTAGAACGTTTGACCTCACAGTTACGACAAGAGATGAGCAGTTAACGCTAAAGAAACGTTCTCCGATCATAATTTTGAAAATATAGCAGAAATATCGATTTTCTTATTTGCACCAGGTATCCAAATATTTATGCGCGGTAGTGTAGATGAGATGTGAATGTAACAGATCGGAAATAAAAAAATGCATATAGATAGAAAAAGAAGAAAATGATTAGCATGTAGCATTACCTTGGCAGGCGTCTCTGTAGTGCTGAGATTTTGACGGCGGTGGAGGTGCGTTCGAGTATTCTATGGATGAGCCGAAAAAAAGGAAAGTAATAATTAGCCGCACTACGATTACCATGAAACAATTATCGCTCAGCATTCTGAGTTCACTGCGAACATTGAATGCTGACTTGGGTTAATGGATTGCACTCTTGCTCGGCATTCATCGATATTGGTATCCCAGAACAGATCACGTTTCCAACCAAGTATTTAACAGGAAACACATTTCAACATTCAGATTATATTTTCAAAATAATCAAAACACGAATGAACATCGTAGTTTGAAACTGGCCCGGCTAAAATCGGATGGGATCGATTCGAGAACCCGATAAAATCAACTATTAAGAAGAGATGGAAAGAAATATTCCACGTGCTAAGGCTACAAAACATTTGAATTTTTCTATAGAGTTTCTAGTCGACGGTTTTAGTTTTTCTCTTTTTTTTTAGTCTACTTTTGTAATAAAATTTGTATTACATTTTTTATTAAATACTTCTATATTCTAGCTTTATACTAAATTCTTTATTAAAAGATTTATTATTAAATTATATTATTAATATATTAGATATATTATTAAAAGATTTCTTTATTAAAAGATTCTTTATTAAATACTTTATACTAAAGTTGTTAAAGTATTTTGTAATTAATTTAAAGTTATCATCAAAGTAACAATAATCCTTTAAAATTTTGAATATAATATTTATTCATATAGATATATTCTTTGTTCCATCTCTTTCTAATACATACATAGCTGAATCTGTCAGGCTCTCGAACCGATTCCGCCCAATTTTCACCGAATCGATGCAAAGTTACACTGCCCTTTTATGGTTGTACCCGAGTCGAACTTGGGGATCCTAAAATTTTCGAGTATACTGAGATATATTGAGATGCCACCTGAACTTCTCTTGGCTGGCCCATCCCTAAATTCAAGACCCGTTAATTTCGATTTTTAATTTCTTTTCGTTATTAATATATTCTTTTAGATTCGAACGAGATGCGAACGAGAGGAAGATGTTTTGGGAATTTGATATTTTTTTTATCGTGTTTCTATGTGATGTACTAGAATTGCATTTTTAACTACAAACCTGTAGAAGTTATGTTATAAAATTTTATACTCATTTTAAATTATCTAAACAATACTTCAATACAAATTACACCCTTCTTAAAATTATTCGTAGTAATTTAAAAAATTAGATGGAAACTATTAAAATTAATAATTGAAAATTAAAAATTAGGAATAAAAAGCATTCAGTGAGAAAATATTACTATTCAAGTACCAATTACTTCTTCTAATTGATTATTCGGTAAGCAACAAAATAAATTATTCTTTCTGGAATGTTTATTACAATAAATGAAAAATTTTTGAATATTTGTTCATTTAAATTGTTCCAAACTTTATATTGTACATTCAATTATTTATATTTGCAACTAACGAGTATTAAAAAAAGTTCCAAGAACTTGAATGATGATAAAAACGAAAGTATTTTAAAATTAAAAAAAAAGTAATTGTTTTGCTGTTTCTGTCATAAAATAAATAAAATGGGGAATTTCGCATGAGAGATAATTTAGCTAACAAGAGAAATATTTTCAATTAAGCATAAAACACATGATTATAGGCCCAAATATATAAATATGAAACTGGGAATTTTTAATGTTAGCAGTTATGAATATTCAGACCTTCGAAAGTGACAGTTGGTCGAGCAGTGTAGATGGGAATTGGTGACCACGAAGAAGTGGCTTTTTGTGGAACGGTCGGCGATAGTGGCGGAGGAAGCGGTTGATATCTAAACCTCGGCCTGTGTTTAGCAGGATCAAACGGTTGACTGGTAAAACTATCTGATTGTTTCAAAATTGACGATGGACCTTTTGGTAAGGTGCGTACTTGCTTCACCACTTTACCTCTATCATTGATCTGTGTCTTTGTGGAAGCGGAATTCGCCCTACTTTTCGAGGAAACATATCTGGCAGCGAGGTTGGGTGGCGAGGACAACGAGCGCATGTTATCTCGTCGACTGGGATACCTATGTGCTATCCATTGACCAGCTAGATAAGGGGCGATATCTCTCAGCTCGTGCATATTCGGCGACGAGGTGAACATCTCGCCCAGGATCGAAGTTTTTTGAGTAGCAAACTCTTCGAACTTTTTTCTCATACGTCCAACAGACTTTCTCGCCTGCAGCTCGTCAGTCTCTGCCTTCCTAGTATTAGTCACAGTGGAAGTTGTAGCTGAATCCTTCAATTCAGCCGTCTTACTGATAACATCGATGTGAGGCATAGACAAGTCCTCTCGTCTCAAAGGAACACGTGGAATCGGCGGAGACTCGCCTCTGCGGCGAGCTCTTCCTCTGCGAGGCTCGTACCTTCCACGCAACCAGGCTACGTCCGCAAACTCATGAGGCTTCACTTTACCTTCGTCCACCTTCCTCAGAAAACACCTGGCCAGTTCAGGATCGCTCTGAAATCTTTTCGGTACTGCAACCGTCCTGACTGTACTTCCACGTACATCTTCGGCACTCTCAAATTTGGCCTTCAAACGTCTCACCGTACCATTTTTTACCAGCTTTAAATAGGCGCGCCAATATCTTCCCGGGTCTGGTGAGCAACTACGCAACCAGATGCTCTCCAGACTGCAGGATGAATTCGATCGCATGGTTGCACGACACGGACTAATGCTCCGAGGCCTATCATGTTCAGGGTCGCGTGAACAAGAGCGAAACGAGGGTCGCATGTCCACTTCCCTATGGGGGCTGCTTCCTTCTTCTTTAGTGACAAATGCTTTTGGGGAAATAGAACGTGTTCTGCACCTTGACGAAGACAAGGTGCTATATTTTGCCGACTCCGTTTCACCGAATAATTCTTTCAAATCTGCAAAACTTTGAGAGGAAGACAGTCTGCCTGATTTCAATTTTGATTTCGATCTCGTTTGCTCCGCTTTTCTACGATCTTCGTCAGTTTCTATTTTATCAACGTTTTCGAAGAACTCGATCTTCGTTGGGACATCTTGAGACTCTATATTTCGTTGAATAACCGTTCTTACAGATGTTTCGGAACTTTCGGTCATACTGTCTCTTTCACTGCCAGAATTTTCCGCTGAAATTTTGGTCTGAGTAGTCGTGTCAGGTATAGCAATCGTTAGAAGAGGAGGTTTTCGGGACCATTCTTCTAAAACGTTTTCTACTCGCTGTCTATCAGATGGGCTCTTGTTGTTTGGGGTTAGGACCAATAGGAAGTCGCTTTCTTTCATCTCCGAGTCTATTCTCGATGAATCTTCGACACTTGATGGCTCCAAAGAATAACAGCTTCTAGGTGATGTGCTAGTTACGCTAGGTGTAGCCGCAGAACGAGTCGCTTTTGGCAGCTTCTTAGCCGCTAATGCAGCTGCTATGCTGCCTCGAGTTTCACGGGGAGCCAATGGAAGTGACAGAACTGACAAAACTTCTTTTCCAAGTGTCACGGACAGTCTCTTCTTCTCTAACTCGCTCATAGATGGGGGCATTCTGAATAGAGTTTTATCAGATTCCAATTTTTCTGTACTTTTCCCTTGACTAATAGAATCACTTCTCTTCAACTTCAATTCTGCACGATCCGTAAACGATTTCTCATCCCTTGCAGATATATCCGATGTGATCATAGAGTGACATCGTACATGAAGACCTTTCCCATCGTCTCGAACATCGGGCGATTCGACTTGAGGTGGAACGACAATTTCATATTTCGATAAAGAATCGTGTTTATCGGTTTCTCCTAATTTCTCTTGTCGTTGTTCTGTGATTTCAGGATTCATTCTTGAAGACGTCGAAGGTGTAAGCCTTTGCAAATTATCGCTACCGTAAATCTCGTTTAACTGTTTCTTCAAAGTAGCTACTTGTTCAATAGACAAACTGCTCCAAAATTTTTTACTGCCACCAAGATTTCTTTGTAAGAATGGATGATCTGTATGATCCAAGGATTTCTCGTTGTGAGAACTATTCGCTTTCTTCTGCATTGTGCTCGCCACGTTTAGTACAGAAGTGCCTCGCCAAAGCGGTTTATACGTATCTTTTCTCGACAAGATTTCTTTTCTTCTAGAATATTCTAGGTCACTCTCTTCAGATTGCAGCTTGTTGAAATGTTGAATAATATTTTCAACGGATCGTTCTTTACACCTCAAACTGCAGTCACCGTGCCATTTGAACTTACTGATATCTTTGGTGCTGAACAAGAAATCTTTGTTCTTCTGAACAGCCTTCAGCTTTCCATACAAAGCACTGAACTCGACTTCAGCTCTCTCCTGCGACCTTACTTTCTTCCATCTATCATAATCTATAATTTCCTCGTTTTTCATCCTCGGTCGTAAGTCGTTGGTAGAGAAAGTCCTCTCCAATTCGCCCAATCTCTCAAGGCTCGAATAGAAATCGTGCAGTTCCTTGTACCTTTTCGATCTCCTTCTGTCGTGTAACCTTTCCAGTACATATCGATGATACTCTTCGTGATCAATTGGTGACGTGTACAGAGAATTCGTGCTTCTACTCAATGATAAATTAGAGCCAAACTTGGATCGGATTTCTTGCAGTTCTTCAGTTTCTCCAGCACTTTTGACCGTAATCTTCTTCGCGATAATTGTACTAGGAATTTCTGATTTTTCTTGCTTCAATGTACGAATGCGTCTACAGGCTGGTGATCTGATTGGAGATGGTGAAGAAGTTCGTGAAGACGAGTGTTTCGAGTCTGAACGTTCTGGCAGAGTCTTCAAAGGCGGCTCACTCGAACTTCTTCCCTTCAAACGCTCTTTCGCCGGGTCTGGACTTCGATTACGTAACATACTCGATGATCCAAAGTCTTCGATACCTAGAAGACTGTCAAACTTGCTGACTTTATGAAATACAGATCTTCCAGGCCAGCTGACACCGTATGGGCTTGAACTCCTAGAAGAGATACTCTCACGTTCCCAAGTTTTGAACTTTGAGTCTGATACTGGACGCTTGTGAGCTAAGTAAATACTCGAAGCTTTTAGCGAAGGTTCTGATTTGCTGCCCTCTCTGATGTTTTCTTGGTATATCCTCGCTCGTTCACTAACACTGTATCTCTTAAAAGAGACATTTTCACTGGAAACAGCCGAAGAAACTGATTTTAAAAAGAGATTCTGGAAAAATGTATCGGAACATGCTGCTTCGTGATGTCTCTGAATTTTTTCTGCAGCTAACGCGGGTGATCGTTTACTCGGTGTTGATGACGGATTCTGTTTAATATTAGGCTCCTCGTTTTCAATATTAGTTTTATTAATACTCTCATTTTTTGAATCCGACTTTTGTCCAGTTGTTACTTTTTTCGTTCTCGCGGTAACTTCGTTCTTGTCCTTCTTCGACTTCTTTGCTTCAAGTTTTTTCTTAGTCGAGTCAGGATTAATTTTTATGGTCTCTGGCTTTTGTCTAGGAAACTTGACGATGGTATGAGGTCTTAGTCTCTTCTTTGTATATGATTCGCTAATCGCATCAGAAGAGGACGTAAACTTCCTGCTGGAACCTATTTTATCATGCTGTCTGACTATCGTCCTCGGTTTCCTGGTGTCTGTTAATACCGACCTACGCACAACTGATGGGGATGATGTGGCTGAAGAAGACTTTAAAGCAAACGTTGATTTTGCTGTTGAAGTTGAGTATACCGGGTTTCTTAACATTTCCTGCCCTTTAGAAGACACAGTAACTATTACTTTCAAAGATTTGTTTTGCGGATTTCTCTGCTTTGCATTATTTAAAGCTGCAGAATACATCGTCGTGGAACTTTTGACAACAGCTCCTGATGGCAATACCGTCGTGCGAACATCTTTGCTACTTTTGTCTCTATATTTCTGCAAATGCTTCCTATTTTCTATAGAAGATAAATCAACCGGTGACTTGGCGAGTCTTCTAGAAGATTCTTCCTGCTCTTTTCTCGTTAATCTCCCTCTAACATTAGTTTTCTTAAGAGAAGATATAGAATTACCGATTTCGTTCATAGAACGCAGCTTCTTTGATTTTGCTGGGGAAGGAACCAGATATTTCGAAGTGATCTTCGAAGAAGAGGATGATTTATGTTCAAGTGCACGTTTCAAGTCGGGTTTCACCGAATATTCGTAACCAGTTTTCCACGAAGAAGAAGTATCCACGTGAACGCGAGCTCGGCTTTTGTCGGCCGCGAAACTTTCCACCGCAGCTGTGTCGAGTAAACTTTGCGACAACCACGAGTCCGAGTTCTTTTTGTTCAATGGAACGGACGCTGAAGTAGAAACTTTAGACCGAGGCGAGATCGAGCTATTAGAGGACGTTCGAAATAAAGTGGAAGTTGAAAGACTTTTTCGACTCTGCTTCAACCTGTCAAGATTGCTGCAAAACCGTTCTTTCAGTGATTTAACCTTGGACCCGTCTTCTGTAAAACATTGCTTGTGTCTTGATTTAAAAGTGTTATCCATAGTTTGATGTTTCAGATTTGATGCAGTTGATGCATACAGTTTCAATGTTTTGCTGTTTCTAGAAGATTGTCTTCGAGGTGGAGAAGGAGGTCCTCCTGTGACCGCATTTGAGACTGTTCTACTACCTGGTTGCGGATTCGTGAAACTGTTGTCTCTGAGACATTTTGATTTTGTGATAGTCGATCGAACGTCCATTTTCTTGTTCATTCCACTGTCGCTGGAGAATAATCTTTCGTGTCGCGACAAAGCGGTCGATGATGAAGCAGGTGTGGTAGCAGAGACGCTTTTTCGGTGAACACGGATCCGTGTCAAAGTGGGCGAGATCAGAAAATACTCGATGCCCGTGTCGTCTGTGGACAAAGTGTTGATTGTTTGCTTTGATCGCGTGTTCGTTTGGCAAATTGTGTGCCGCTCGTGGAACCCTCTCACCAAAAATTTTGAAGAAAAGAGTCTCTTTAAAGCTGGTGATGTGGCGTTTGTTCTATTTAGTTTCATTTAGTTTTTATTTTGTTTTATTAGATATTAATCCGGCGCAGTGTGAACATCAGAAAAGTCTTCTCAGGTGATGGTACTGCTTGTGCATCGTATTGCGGAGAAAATTAAATCGCAAACCAATATCGATAGATACCGAGAAGAGGCGGTGCGGTGAATAACCTAAAGAACTACTTGTAAGAAGGATATCGTGAAAAAAGTATGCGTTTAAGCTGGAAACTTTTGGTTGGCACAGCTAAAATTATAGTTATCAATCATGCTTCGTACTTTTTCACTTGACGTATTATTCGAGGGAGGTGAAATTCAAATAATCGCGGGTTCCTATCAGATTGTATTACGTGGAAATTTTATCAGCCGGTTTTACATTGAAATGCGGTTATGCAGCGCTTACGTTAAAATAATTTAATAGGCGAACGATAAGCGGCTTACAAACATCCTCGTACGTGGCTCAAACTACTCTTACGAGCAAAATAAAATTTACACGCTCATATAGTGGCTCATGAAAGTATTTGAATGCTTGTAGAAATCTTTTATGAATATACTATAGAAAATATTTTCAAATTTCATCAGTTTGGAACAAATCTGGAAATGTACAGGATTCAAAAATTCTTTGCTATGGCTTTAACAGATGATTTTACACCACCGAATCAGTGGAGATCTGTTAAAAACGAGTAACCACAAAAATAGACCTTAAATATCAAAATCAAATTTTTTAATTTCATCGTACAGTACTTACAATCAGAAACAAGTCTCAAAGGAACCAGTTCAACCGTCCCTTTAGGAAATGATGTTTTATTAATTAAACATTTAATACTTTTATTAATTATATACGATATAAAAGTGATTTTATTTCGAATATATTTAAATCTCGCAGACAGATAGAACTTACATAACATGCTATTGATGAAACTGCTAGAGATTATCGTTTATCACGTGAAATATATGCGATAATATACGTACATAAATATATAGCCGTCTGGTCTGCATTATTCCTTATTAATTATTAATATAATTGACGTGTTAAAGGATAATTCCTAGCAGCTTTATCAATAATACACTATGTAAAATTTATCTGTATGTAAACGTATTATAAATAAAATCAGTTTTACATACATACATTTATATAATTAATTAGACATTAATATCTTTTTCCAAGAGTACGGTTGAGTTCCAATCCGTAGTTACCTTGAAACTTTTATTCCTCGTGATGAGCACTACACTATGCAATGAAAAACTTTGACCTTGAAATACTTCCTTTTGTTAACAGATTTCCACCGATCAGAAGCTGAAAAATCACCTATCAAAGTCATGACAAATAATTTTTGAACGTCCTGTGTTTTGAAGTTACAAGATATTTTGTTTCAGTATACATTACACAGAAACGCAGAAAAGTATTTGAGCAGTCAATTACCATTATATTAATAAGCCTCGATATTCAGTAAGACCATTTTTAACTTATCACATATTTAAGATAGCTATTTACGCTGTATACTAATTTCTTGGTAAATATGTGTTTACAGTAAATGTCCTGTAACTTCTTTACACACATGCGTATGTGTTCGTATTTGTTTCAAATTTAAACGATATAATAACGATAGTCATGTCTCACTACAGTGGCAATGAAATTTTTAAGTAATGCACATAATATATTCATACAAATTTTCTGCGTTATGTGTGCGAATACTTTCAAGAGCTGCTGTATCAGAACACTTTGGTCGATTTGTAGTGAGAATATGCGAGTTTTACGGAAATATACAAATTATTGACGAATTAAAAATTAGAAGCAGCAATCGCTACCTTTTTATGGAATCACCAGGCTATAGCCCTAAATTATTCATTAAAGAACATAGCAATAAAATATTTACTACTACATCTTCTATTTAAATATTACTCTTTGTGTTAATATCTTAAAGAAGTATTAACATAGTTCTATAATATTTAAGAGTTACAAACATTAGATATTTCAGTAATCATAGTACAGTAATGGTAAGGTAGTTTCTACAGTATGTGAAAAAATAAATAGAAAATATAGAATAACAATTTTTTCATCTAGAAAGATCAACTATGCATGAGTTAGTTTCATTCTTGGCTGAATTGAAACGAATAGTTGAAAATGCAGAACAAGATGTTCTCATTGGAATCTTCGTTTTCGAGAAAATTGAATTTACATATTCGTCAAAAATGCATGTACATACGATGCTAATTCTTCCATTTCACATTTTGAACTTCATTTCATACGTACAATAACCTGGTGATTGACGTCTGTTCACTCATATATATATCTAGTCAAGAATTAAGCAAGTTCGCATATTTGTGCTTGATTTTTTCATAAACAAATCGACGAACAAAATGCATGAAAAAATTGTATTCATCTTTTTTATTTTTTTCATACAGGCGTCACGCCTTGTACCATATAGAACACTAACTTTCGAAACTCAATTTGTTTAATTTATAATATATCTACTATTATACGTAGCTATGTTGATTATAAAGAATAGAATCATAACAATTTGTTTGACCGTAGTTTTATCATCAAAATATAACTTGTCAAATATCAGCAAGTATCCAAATACTTTTGAGAAATAGTATTTCCTTGCGCTCTCATAAATTGTTACTTCGTTATTACGCGTGTAAACGTTATGAACAACGAGGAAAATTTATTAACGCTATTAACAGTAAAAAGTATTTCTTAAAAGACCTTTAACAAAGATTTTTGAAGAAATTTACGATATCAAATGATAGTTGATAGTCTCGTAGTCGTTGAAGAATAAGGACACGGGTGATATGTAAAGATTAAAACCGTCATGCTTAAAGGCGTGAAAGTATAATTTCATTGGAAGCTCTGAGAATAAAACGAAAGTTAATGACACGACAACGACCATGCAGAGTCTTAGCAAAAACGCAACTATTGTTAGTAATTAAATACGAGATACAAAAAACTGAAAGTGGCAATCGATCAATTATATGCTAACATGCCTGCTTAAATGATGTCAAACCATATCAAACACCAAAAAAAAAAAATAAGAAAAATATTCACAGAGAATGTAATAATAATTGCAAATGCCTTAAAAACAAACAGAGATAGGCTTAAAAAGACAAATAGAATTAGATTGATGAGTTTGACAACTTACCCTTTGGTCGTTCTGGAGCGGGTTTACGAAAGCCATGAAGAGGTACGTCACCACCGCTTTGAACAGTTTTATAGGCCAGTCTTTGTTCAACTTGACTCAGCGGGCTGATATCTTCCTTGCGACGAAACACCAGAGTAGAATCGCTTTCGTATCCTGATTCTTTAAGAGCGCTGTAAAAAAAAAGGATTTCCATAAGTTTAAAGTAACGATTAATTTCTAGAAGATTATAAGAATAATAAGAATAATAAATTAAATGAGGTATATTGTAATTAAATTACAATGTATTTTATTATATATGATATACTATATAATACATACTATAACGTTATATAACGTTACCATATATAGTATAACGTTATAAAACGTTACCATATATAGTATAACGTTATATAACGTTACCATATGTAGTATAACGTTATATAGTGTTCCCATATATAGTATAACGTTATATATTATTAACATATATAGTATAACGTTATATAGTATTACCATATATAGTATAACGTTATATAACGTTACCATATATAGTATAACGTTATATAACGTTACCATATATAGTATAACGTTATATAACGTTACCATATATAGTATAACGTTATATAGTATTACCATATATAGTATAACGTT
>JACXIL010000231.1:65994-88024 GCA_014737365.1 Bombus soroeensis
TTTGTTATTATGTCACGCAAGCGTTGCCGTCCACCTCACGACCACTGGATTAAAAAGACTGTCGCAAACCCAAACCCAACACATTGACGACAATCACTTTTAATTGAGTTTTAAGTTATATATAACAGATATTTCTTGCAGCCTCGAATACATAGTTGTGTACGGAGCTTTAAGTTCATATATAGTATGTTCATGTTATGACAACCAACGCATACGCTGTTACTGATGCACAATCCAGTTGATACACATTTTTCGCCGATTATGTAAATAAGTTTAGGAAGCAAAAATGTTAGATACGTACTTATTCATTCGAAAATTATAAGAAATAAAAAAGTTATGAAGAATCGGAAATTTAAAAAATTAAATGTTTCTGACCATGTACCGAACGTACAAGAGCGCCTGACGTTACAAGTCTGCAACACCGCAACACAATTTCGTAAACCTGCTATATGACTTCGACACAGATACGCGTATCCTGGTTCTATATGTATACGATCACGATCAACAAAATTGAGTTGTGTATAGCCGTAAAAAATCAACAGGGCAGATCAACAAAGTCCGCGTTCTTGCGAGACAGACAGAGATGAGTAGAATGTTCTTGTCTTTGTCAGAAACATTCGTCGCACGTCAAGTATGCGCAAAACGAGAATCTTCTTGTCTTCCATGTCAATTTTTATAAGTAGCTACGACTTAGTTTTTGGCCGGTTTTCCCTAGGCTCCGATATATATATGTCGGATTCGCGTTAGGATTAAGGGTAGGGGCGTGTAACGAGTCTTCGCTTGAGTTAGCCACCAATGTTGTGATAGGGATAATGTCCTTTGACACAAGTATGGATATTACGGCATTGATAAGTAACCACGGTGATTAGACACTGACGACAATGGTCTTAGGTTCGATAACGAATCCGCGGCCAACGGGATAACAAATGTACTTTATTCCAAAGTCTATGTCGAACTCTTTGTTAAAGCGTGAAGTATGAACTCGATTGCAAAGATGCTGTGTAACTCGTTGATAAGATCGTACGAGAATAATTCTTTCCGTTGCAATGATGCTGCAGAGGAAGACTATGATGGGGTGTGTCTGAGGACACGAGATCATCGGATTCGTCCAGAAAAGCCTTCGTTCGGAAATGGACGCTGCCGTTAATTGGCTAATTTCTATGTTGGTGGTTAGAAAAGGATGCTGGCCACCCTGGAAAAAGTTGTTAGCGGGAAGCGTCGTTCCTGAGAGAGGCAAATTTCCCGTATCTTCCCGTAGTTAGGACAAAGGCTGTTTGTCCCTTTGAAGGACCTTGGTTAACTAAATCCTAAGATTTGTAGCTGAACATGTACTCCGAAGATGCATTGACATCTGGAAATCATCCGACCCGAAGTGTAGGGTCCGCATGTGGCGAGCCACGGGACAGAAACCATTGGAATGTTTACTGTCCAATGTCCCTGCAACTATTTCTTTCAAGGGGAGCTATACAATTACTCCATCCCTTTGTTAGACAAAACGCTTATCCCGTGGCCGCGGACACCAAGCTCATTATACAAATCTTGAAATATATTCGGATTGGGTCGCTGACAATTATTTAATTACAGTTATGGTGGAATCTAGATTAAAGTATTAGGGGATCTTCCCAAAACTCCAAAGGGAGGCTTCGGTGTCTTCTCATCTCCGACATATATAAATGTCGAGACCTGTTTATAGGATGGCGTATTCAGAGAGAAACACGCATTCCTACGCTGCTCAGATATCAGCAAAGTTTTAATGTAATTATACATGTAAACTCCCTAGAGTTCAAGGGTGATAGGGACTTTCTCTTTTTACGGTCAGCGCGACTTTCTTTGTTTCAAGGACAGAGGGACTTTCTTTGCTTTACACACAGCCATTTTGAGAGACTTTCATTTCCCAAACGGACGGACAGAGAGCAACATCAGAGATAGACAAGAAAGATAATCATTTAAAACATTGAAGATTGGCGGAGAAAGATCGGTAACTCAGGACGTTGAAAATCGATTCTCGATTTTCAGGTAGACATTGTAACTTGTTATTTATTGTTTACTGTTATCGATCGATATTAATTGTTGTTTATTCCTGTATTCATTTAATTATTTAAGTATTTTCACAATAAACTCGATTTTCAGACTTCAGTATCGATCACCTGAATCAACCCGAGATTTACGACCTTACATATATAATTATTTATGTGATTAATCAGGAAATATACTAATTGTTTCTAGTAACCCAAATTTTCATTCTCAATAATTTTTATAATAAAAAACAGAAATGCAGCAACCGAATTATAGAAAGAATTCATTGTAATATTATCGATAGCTTTTTGAGAATATCACGGAAGCTAAGGCCGATGATTAAATATGTCGCCTGCAACATATTTGAAAATCATGGAAATCGATGAAAGGGTATTCTTTCGACAAGTACATCGAGAGTAATAATAATTTCCAGTTAAATATACTAATACCCAGTTAGCCCCAAAGAAATCATTAATATCAAAATGTGTAATGAACTGATTAAGTCACATGTTTCATACGTTTCGAGTCAAATTTTGTTTAAAAAATTGTAGTTTTTGAATACTTTAATGTAATCCTAATTAAATTGCGCTAAAAAAAATTTAATAATTTATAATACAATATAATAAAGCTGGAAAAGTACCAGAAAATCGAAATCAAAGTTGGACACTTATCCAATAAACGTATCGCGTCTAACTATAGATAAAACGTAAAGAGAAAGAAGTTCGAAAATCGGATTAATCGAAAGAAACATATCATTGAGACAATACTAAAGCAACGACGAAAGCTTCTTATTTTGCATATTTGTCTGTCTAAAATAAAACCAAACAGTATATTTGCTTATTTAATGAATGATAAAATATTTTTGTTTCACCTATAAAACGTACGTAAATACATGTGTAAATGCGATTTAAAGTATATCGTCTTTGGCATCATCTAATACAGCCATCTAATAATCTAATCTACAGGCCATCATACAGCGTCTAACGTTGGAATGCGAAGAAATGATCGAAATGGAAGGTGTATGAAGACAGGAAATAGCAAGAGAACAGGAAAGAGGAAAGGATTGGATGTGAGGTATCATCAAAATAAGAAAGGAATCATTTAAGTTATGTATTTGAAAATAAATTAATGTTGCTTTTAAGAAAGACTTAATCACAATCTCCTTTTAAAAATAAGAAGACGAGAAAACTAAACTTTTAAAAATAAATATTACTACTACCAAAATGATGTTTCCATCATAAATCAAAAATATACTTACTGTGACATATATGGTTTCACTGGACGACTATTGCGCTGATCAAAAGGCTGAAAAATAAAAAGTTTATTTATTAAATTCATTAAATAAGTTCATACATAATGTTTAACATGCTTTTCATATTTTCATTGATTGATAACTTCAAATTCGTGATAGTTTTACATCGAGATTAAAAAGGTATAATCGATGTTGTTTTCATATGTACACAAGACCACGCAATTATCGATACTGTGCCTACGAAACATTGAATGACATTTACATGATTCATGCAGCATTCGGCTGTGTTAAGCGTAAATTAGTAATAAAGAATGCAAAGAAATAAATGAAATGCCATTGGGGCGAGGTAACGCGAGTAAGGTATCGGGGGTAACATAGTAATAGCATATTCAGTATTGAAAGGACAAAAGAAAAATAGTTTCTTAGAGGATACATCGATTGCGATAACAGAAAAAATATAAGCTAAAGGAAAAAAGAAGAAACTACTTCGATCGATTAATAATACTTAACATATCTTTCAATATAACGTTGCAATAGTATTATAGAATAGAGATAATTGACTCTATTAACAGGTTCTATCAATAATTTTTAAAGATAAATTGCAATTATTTAATTTTCTTGGTATTGAGGCTGTTTATGTTGTTTATTAATTCAATGTTAATGGACATTATATAAAATAAGGTAGTAAATGGCAATAAACTAAGACTGTAATTCAATAATACTTCGATATTAAAATTAATTTTGTCTACAAAATTTGAAAATGAGACAATATTTTCAGCTTTAGAATATGGAAAATATTACAAAAAAAATATACAAATTACAAGAAAATTTTCTAATTACTTTAAATTGTTAAAAAGAAAACTTTGTGCAATGTTAATAGAAGCAAAGGATAACAAATATAAAAAACAAAGAAAGGAAAAGTATAAAGGACAAGGAAAAACGTGTGACACTACTTTTGTATTTGTTATCCTTGCCTTTCGTACGGTGAGTTTTACAAAATAAAAGTTAAAATAAAAAAAGTCAAAACATTTACTAAACAAATCATTTTTTATAGGAAAACTCAAGTTGAATCATTAAAACATATATAATTAAATCTAAAAAAACAAAGTTGTCCACCTACAGAAAAAATAATCATCTACATCAAAAAAGGCCCGATTGGAGCCAATCAAATATTGTCTGGAACAGTTTTCGCTACAGATAACACTAGAGATGCAGATCAGGATGTTCCTGCCAGGTATTGTAATGCATACGAGGCGTTCGCGGCAAATTGGATCAGCATATTTTTCGTAAACAAGTATGAGGAAAAAATGAAAGAGAGAAAAGATGAATGATTCAAAGTGAACTACATATTAACAATAATATTCTTCTAGCAAGTGCAAATATGCATGTACATTTGTACAGTTGTAGTATTTCATTAAATAAATGACCCTTCTTCTTTTTAATACATGGAATCCTTTTATTTTATTAAAAAAAAGTATTGGTTTAACATGGTAAAAAATTAATTAGTTCAAAAGATATCCTAACTTTAATTTTGTAAAATATCATATGATAAACAGGGAAAAAGAAAACGCAGTACTCTCGTATTTATATCTTCTTTATCTCGCATATGATAATTTCTACACAATTAAAATTTGAATATTTTTTAAACTAATCAATTTTCGACCACGTTACCCTAACAATTTTTCTCACAGAATGAATGAAAAGATTCATATATGCAAGAAAGGGATCTTTCTACTTAAAAAAATAGTGCAACTACAAAATGTACGTACATATTTGCACTTATGAAAAGAATATTATTGTTATTGTGTAGTTTAGTTTAAACCATTCGTATTTTCCTTCTTTTATCTGTTCGATAAATTTATCGTTTAAGAGAGAAACGCTGATCCAAATTAGCGCGAACACCCTGTATAGGCTATAATACTGGTTTAATAATCCGACCGAATAATCTTTTTCCTTTTCCACAGCTTTCAGAACTGAATTTTTTTCTATTTCTTTTACGTTTCTCCTTTTTCGTAGCAACGAATTCAGATATGAAAGTAATATTATGTTGTCTCTATATAAACTGCAAATTGTTGCTCCAAATAATAAATTAAAAATGAATCTTTTTTAAGTAGATGAAATTAAAATTATATTTTTATTAATAAATTTCTTTCCTTTACTAAAACTACTTCTCTACTAAAAGTATTGAAGTTATAAATTAATAAATTAAAAAAAATGTTAAAAATATTCTAAAATATCTCATGTATAAGACACATTAAGTTATTTCTCTAAGTTCTAATCGAATGTCTATAATAAATAAAACCTAAATTCCTAATATTAATTAATCAGATGTAATACTGGAATTTAACGAACACTGTATACAAAAGCGAAAGTTGTCTATGTGAAAAATTATTTTCTCTTGATTCAATTAAAATATCGATAGTTTGAGATTTTGTAATATGTATAGAATAAAGCATGAATATTTCTGATATCTCATGTTCAAAATAATTTATATGAATTTCATTTGGTGCATCACAATCAGCTGTTTGAAATTCCTATAACGATTTTCATCAAAACTTCTTAAAGAAGAAGGAAACATTCCTTCATAATCCTTTATCAAAACTAATAATGTAGAAAAGTATAAGAAAATTATTCGCACAAGGAAACAACCTAAAAAAGTGAGACAAACCATATTGAATAAAAATTCGTGTGTTCCTTTCTTATCTCAACAACTATTTGCGAACTTTATGCGCTCGCAACTCTTATTCTTCGACGTATCTTCTGATAACAGAACGTTCTGGACATCGAATTGTTAAGTCGAGCAACAAGTTCTTGACGATTGACAAGCACGCTAGAAGACAAGAGGTTTAAATAAGACGAAGATGATTGGAAGATGTTAAAAAGTATAGATAAGCAGAAGATACACACGTGCAACGAGAGATTCAGACAGCTACACGGAAGATAATAAATGAAGAAAAAGGAGTAAGAATAATATATGCATACTGTAAGTATAAATTCGTGATACAATTGAAGTGAAGAAAATTCTACAATTCAAAATTATGTGAAAATCTAGAATAATCAAATTGCGCTGGAAGCTTCATTTTTTTATAGTAATCAAAGTTGAAAACTTGTCCGGTATACAATAGTTCATGAAAGTATTTGATTATTTAGCACAGAAAACTGTTATGTACATATTATATGTGCTACATTAAATATTTTGAAATTTCATTGGCACTATAACGAAACAACTATCATGATTATATTGGTAAAATTAGAAATCAACCTGAAAATGCGTGTATATAAGTTACAAGGTATTTACTACAAACTATATTTAGTAAAAAAATTAGTATACAGCAGGAATAATCATTTTCAACATATGATATGTGTAAAAAATGGTCCCACCGCATATCGAAGTTTATTAGTATAATGGTAATTGAGTGTTTAAATATTTTTGTGATCTCTGCGAAAGGTATACCTCAACAAAATATTTTGTTCGAATCTCATTGCTAATGAAATTTCAAAATGTTGCCTATACCATATATAATACGTGAAAGTTTTTAGAAGCATTCAAATACATTTTTGCTAATTCCCAACGAGGCAGGTGTCGCTATCGTCCCAAATAAATCGATATTATCTACATTTTAGAATAGCAATATTAAAAATGACGATACGAAATAAATTATTTCAAATAATTATTTCCTATTTCAAATTCATCGTCTTCTCCTTATTTTGACGTCCAATTTAACAACGACAAACAAGTCCATGGGTTGTCGTCTAATTATACTTCTAGCAACAGCTCATAGAGGGCGAGCGACATTTCATCCAAGTAATAAGCGTACGTTACAATGTTGCCATTCTCAGGCGTTTTCGCAAACGCGGGTCCCGAGTAAGTTCGACAACCCTGTATAATTTTCCTAGCTATAGTAAGTTTTATTAGGTACAGGATTGTATGGTTGTTTTACATGTGAAAATGAATGGAAAACGTAGAATAAAATTTTGTCGTTTAAGGCATTGTTTTAGATAAAATAGAGTTTAAATAAAACACGTTCAATCATCAGATACCTGATTTTTGTTTTGTTATGACCTATAAAATCTCCTTGACTTTACTTGTACCACAAATTTATACCTACGATGTATAGAATAAGGCTATGGTTACAGTAGATTTGTGTTCTGTCGAACTGTCGTTCTGACTAATGAAACATCTGAAAAACAAAATGGATATATGTATTTGCATTATAATAACGTATACGTATATGAATTATTTATAAGCCATGTCGATGAACTGGATAAATAAAAATACAGAGGAAACTGATAATTACAAGGATATCTTTTATTTATTTTAGTATTTGTGATTATTTATGCTCTCTCCTAGAAAAATAAATTTGTGGAAATAAGTCCGTTTTTTTAAACGTCACATAACATTGACGACTTCATAAAAAAATGAATTGATCAGTTTGGCTTCCGAAAGGCATATTTAATTTAATTATTCTGATATATTCTTCAGAACAACAGTTCATCAGAATACGCAGCCACAGTAACCACCATATCCCAAGACCGGTAAAGAGAAAGAGAGAGATTCGAGTAATAGAGGACAACGTCATCGTGCATTCTACTTGTCGACGATGTTGCGGCCTCTAACCCGTGAAACAACCGACGTCTGAACGTTGGCGGTGAGAAGAGAAGGTGTCGTTGATGACGGTGACGATAGCATAGTGTGATTGGTGCTGGAAATAGAAGAAGACGTAGAAGAAGAAGAAGTGGGCGAGACACGTTGGTGATGGTGATGATGGTGGTGGTGGTGATGGTGATGATGGTGGCGATGACGATACTGTTCGTCGCTGGTAGCCTCTAGGAGCGTCGATCTGATAGCGGTCGATCTATCGCCTATCGGCGAGCTTGATCGACGTAAGCAACGATCTGGCAACACGAAGCTCTTGGATCTTCCTTCCAGCATGCCAGCGTGCCAACCACAGTCGGCAGCAGCCCGTTCAAGAGGTCGTACAATCCGATCGATTTTTCTATCATCCTTGCCACTTTTCGTCCCGATCGTTTTTTCTGTCGATCGATCGAAATTATAATCGAACATGTTTATGCTCGGCCGTAGCTTTGAGCCGGTTTCAGATTTCATGTTCTGGACACTGGCACAGGAGCTTTTCTCCACGAGACTCGAACGAGATTTCGAGACGACCTCGAGGGTTTTCGAGCTGCTGACCGCTGATACCCTTACATTGTAACTGCTCTCCGGTCGGTAGGAGAGGCTCAGAGCACGGTGGCTCAGCTGTGCATCTCGGAGCTCCTTCATTTCCATACCCTGGGGATGTCCATTCTCGTTCAACCACTGTCCCGTTGTTATTTAGCGTTGTTATACAGTCGGTGTCGGTGTCGTCGTCGTGGTTGTTGTAGGTAGTTGCAGTTGTCAACGGCATCGTCCAGGGACCAGGGAAAGACGCGTTATCCGGGACCGTCCAAAGTGCACACGAACGGACACGATACGTAAACACCAAAGACACACACACACACACACATGGACATCGATCACGAGATACGTAGTACCAATAGAATAGTTTTTCGGTTAAACAGAGACAATTCGAGCGAATAATAGGAATTTTTTCTCGATCTCGACTTCTTTTTAGAGAAATTGTCTCTAGGAATAGGAGTGTGAATTTTAAGTAGGTTCACATGCATGGGTCACCTCGTGCGTTTTTTATTAGGTGCAAGGGGCTCGATTATATTAACACACAAAGATTCAATCGTTACATTACCCGAAGCTGTTAGTTTGAAAAAATTTGATGCTAAAAGTGATACAAAAATACGACGGGAAGAGGAAACGTTTTTGAGTTCTTCAGTTTTTGATTATTGAGTTTTACGTGAAATTATAGTTCACAATACTTTGATGTCTCGCTAGTGTATTTTATAAGTGAAATTAATTAGATGTTTTCGAAATGGATATTCTATAGCTAGATTAGTAAAATATTCAATAGATAAAAGATCAGATTTGAATAAAACGAAAGGTAAAGTTTAATTTTAAGTGTAAATATATATGTATCGATTGTATTCTTCTTCAATGACTTCGTTGCGTAACTGAATGACACTTAACGTTATTTAACGGCAAACTATGTGACTTGAAAAATTTAACGGCTCAATGCAATCCATTTCGACCGTACAAACTATCCAGATTGATAGGAAAACTAGATTGTACAGGACTCGATATCGAAGAACAAGTGGAATGAGGAAAAAGTGGAGTTGATCCTTATTTAACTATGATTAAATATAAATGTGTCGTACCCCATCAAATATATCCATGACCTCGTCCCACCACTAGAAACATAGAATTAAATATAGCGTTAATTTCTGCACTAACCATGTAAGGTTAAAAATGATATTAAAATTGGACAAAAATAACTGAAGAATGTATTTTTGTGACTGCTTTTCATTTATATTTTTTAATACATTTCTATTTTTTATCATATCTATTATTTACGTTTGTAATAAAGCAAATTACTGATTTAAATTTCTTGAAAAATACTAAAAATAAATATGGTGAAAGAAACATTAAAATAAATGTTGAATATTTATTTCTTCGTAATTCAAAAGATATTTTTTTTATAATTAAAGTTAATTGCTCTAAATTCGGTATCGTTAAAAATTAATGGATATTTTCAAGTTTTTATATTTTTATCTGCATATTCTCTTCTGTCTGACAAAAGTATTTCAATTTTTAGATGAAAAGCAAGTCACTGTTTCTGATCGTTAAAAGCAGCGCTACTGAAGCTAATTAAATAAAGAAATTAAAACTGAAAAACGAGTATGATAAAATATCGATAAGCATGGAGGAGACTGCGTGCGCTCGATACTTCTGAAACTCTAAACACATGGAAATGTTTTTACACTCGAAAGAAACGTAACATGACGTTCACATGGCGAAAGAACGTGTCACGCGTCAACAAAAGAAGCTTTCGAAAAATCAAGTAAGAAAAACAATTGTTTCGTATCGTAAACTGATTTCAATCGTTCGGTTAATCGTTACCTTCCTTCTCGTCCGTTTGACAGAAGTCGGCTAGAAGCAAAGCCATTTCAAACGATCAAGTTCCAGACACACTGTGTTCGGGAAGCTTCTACGTACATACCGTGTGTATTGTCATTCGATAAAGTGGCGACAATAGTCGCATTAATATGCATTAATCAAGCGTCACTTTGATTAGAAATTCGCGAAAAAGCAGGCAACGCGGAATTTTCAGCCTAACTGGTCGTCGAATAAATTGAATAAGACTAGAGATTGTTCCTTGACCAACGGACAAAGGATATGACATAATATTTCTCTTAAAATTTCTAAAACTTTTTGTGATGAAGGAATAAAAATAACATGGAGTGGATAAAACCATTTCTACAACGTTAAAAGTACAAGCAAAATTACAGCAGAACAATTAATTTTTCAAATATTGAGTATACTGTGAGTGAGTATGTATACTATTTCAAATTCTTCATATGTTAAAGTTGTATCTTTTAATCTAAGACACGTTTCTCTGTTGTAATTTATTTCAATTTCAATCAGTCTCTTTTCAGATAATTATTAAATAATGATTACTTTTTACAAAGGGGGATATAAGTAGAGTCTAGACACGAAAACTTATAAAATTAGACATAATTGAGAACTATTTCTACTATTTTTGAGTAGTAGAATAAACCTAATATAGAAATCATTAAAAAGACTAGTAAATTCTATTAATATTTTATACAAAAATTACAACATATTAATTGTCGCTCTTAGTTCGTAACATTTCTAAATCGGTTTTTATAAAATCCCCCTATTATCGATATAAATCATGTTTTACTTCAAGGGATAAAATATTTCCGGAAAACAGCAGATATAAAAGTGTTACATTATTAAAAATTTAAGTAAATTTCAGCTAAAAAATCTCTAACTGACCAAGAATGTAGCTTATCATGTCAACAATCGTCTACTATTTATCATATTCTTAATTTACAATATTACGTAATATGTAATTTAGAATATATCTTTTACCTTCTGTACGTAATAATACTTTGTGTTATTTGTTTTGTAAGCTACTGATCTGCGATATCGTGCACGTGTATCACGTGTTGTATCCAATAAAAAAGTTTGCATTATCCTTCCCTCTGTCACTCGAACAGTGCGAACAGAGTAACGAAACATAGATTTTTGCCTTATAACACGTTTCATTCTAGATATTTGCAATTGCAATCATTTGCAATTTTACAAAGTAAAAAATCTGAAATAAATATCTATTGTTCCACCGTCTCTTTATTTTCATAACAAATTCACTAAAAGTATGAATTAAAGTATGAAATTACATAAATGCTATATCCTTCCTCTGTTAGGTATTCAAGGTTTTCATATGTTTTCCGCGGAATGATATTTATCAGAGTTATTACAGAGAAATCTCAATGAGGCATGTTCCCAAAGGAAATTTATGAAATAGGGTTGCACAAAGAACGATTATTTTTTTAAAACCCTAAATATGCATACCTCCTTGGCTTCCTTTTCGGCGATCGATGACCGTCCAGGTTCGTAATCCTCGATACGTCCAGGTTGATTTTTATAAATCTCTGAAGTATATTTTAATGTGCCATTTCTAAAATGAAAACGAAGAATTTTTATAAAAATTGCCGTTTATGTAGCGCAGCTGAAAATATTTTAATCTTTAATACGTTAAAATATATATTATATAAAAAGTATTTATTTATGAAAATTACAAAAGCAACAAACTCAACAGAAATCACAGCAATTTTGATCTTTATTTCCGCCTGATAATTATAACAATTGGTCTTTCTTTTATGAAAATATTAATATTATAAATATGCAAGAAATTTTCTAAAAAGGTAGTATTTTTATTTACATTGTTTTGAAAAAACTAAAATGGAAAATTTCAAGAAAGCTTAAACGTTTCCGTTTATAGTGTTCATTAATATTGATTTATATTTACGGTATTTAATTCGATTACTAATTCATTTTATCTTATTAATTGCATTTATTGATGTCACTTTGCATGCAATAAGTAATATTGAATTATAAACATAAAAATGTAACGCAACACAGACGTAAGAACGTTAGTGTCATATTCAAGGACAAAATAGATTTACTAAGTCTTTGAGAACTTATAGTAATCGCTAAAAGACAAAAAGTGTACTTAATCAGCAAAGGTCTTAAAATCAATCCTTTCGACTTGTTTTCACATTTGTCAAAGTTTCTTCGTTTTTACATTTGCAAAAAGATATTTATTACAGCTTCCTTTCATTCCAATATAAAATTGATGTTTGTGGATCGTAGATCGACGCAGATATTGCTTATTTTCAAGTTATTCCTTCTTATTGTAGGACATTTTCCTATTCGCATTCAAGAATTTTCTATCGTTGCTCTATAATCTGAAATGCCTCAAAAAAGAAATTCAAACCATCCTTATCTTTGCATCTAATACATCACAGCTTACATTTGATATTTCTTAAAACTTTGCAGATACGAAAATACAAGATTTTACATTGGGAGAATTGATTTTGATATTTTAACGTGCGTAATATACAGCTTAAAATGCCAAGTTATTTTCAATGAAATAATACAATTATTGATATAAATTATTATAACTACCCTTCTTTCAATTTATCAAATTATTCATCAAAAATATGCAGCTGATGACTAAAATCTGTTTATACTGCCAATCATAAGTATTAAATGACTTGCTATATTATAAATTCGCTATTTTTTAAATTAATATTTAAGATCTTACACGGGGTTCATTTCAGGTGTACAAGTATCCACAATATTTGTAGGCAGAAAGCACGTAACTAGAGCAGGTACAATATTTGTATAGATAAAAAGTACACATTTTAAACAAGTTTTTAAAAGTAGTTCTTTAAAAAGTCATAAATATATTATTCACATAACATAAAATACTAAACAGAGCAAAAGTTAAAGGTCTTGAACAAGAATAACAAATAGCAATCTCAATGCTTGTCACTGGCAGTATCTGACAATCAAAGAATCTGAAATATTTCCTTACCATTATTTTTTCACAAATAACGTAGCAAAGAAGAAAAAGTTTTTTTATACTCTTTATGGTAAATCTTATAACATTACCAAACATTATAACTTCGAGTATTTTCTGTTATTAAATTTCAATGTGTCACGTCCAGGGACCCGCAATAATTCTAAGTACCTGTCATCTTACTAAAATTTTAATTAACGACGAACCGTTTCAGGCGGCTACTTTGGTCTCTGTCATAGTAGAAAAATCGCCGACATGCGGACAATATCGACGATAAAACGCAAATGCAGACAAGTCGAAAGGGTCGGAAAAATTCAACAGACCTAACGGCCATCAATGTGTTTCGACACCACAGCCGATGATAGTCAGTTAGCCAGCGGAGAGTCAAAAGTCGAGAGTCGTTAATCGCGAGTTGTCATATGACAGTACTGCATTAAGTTCAAGTTAAATAATCATCGTCGTCTGTTTAATCCACTGTAATAAATCCATGAATTAATACCTTATCACATAGAATAGAAACCACTGAAAATCCTAATCTCTAACATTCCTGAGTAAAGAATTTCTATAATACGTTCACCCAGGTGTTTGCTCTCGCTATTCCGAGATGAAAACCTCAACACGTAATTCCAAATTATTTAAGATGATTTTGTTATAAAATTCTCTTTAGAAAAACAAATGTGTGGACTGTGTTAAGTAAATTTAAACAAAATTATTATGTATTTTTATATATATATATATAGTACAATAATATATATATATATATATTATATTATATATATATATATAAATTATTCCACGAATTACGATTTGTTTCTTACTTTCTGGGCATAGTCGACGTGGCAAAATCATTTTCCTTGTTACGTAGACGCCGACGACTATCGAGCGTGACAGAACGATCCGAATATAAACGGTGTTCCGGTTCGCTTAAATATCCACTGCCACTTTCGTAACCATATCTGGTCCCTAGAAAAAATACGTTTACGATTTATTGAAATTGCAGGCACTGTAGGTGTTGAAATTGTCCGCATGTATGAACATGTTAAAAATTCTACCGTTCATCCCTCACCAGCGATCGCAGAAGAAAATTGAAAAAATGTGCACTCGTATTTACAATATATTTCGCGCCAATGAAATTTTCACTGGTTCTTTAAAGCTTCTGTTACTGAATTGTAAATATTATATTATTCAATTGTATATATTAAATGTATATATATATATATATTACAATCAGTGGTTTTAATGGGTAAGTAGTGCACTTTGCTAAATTACATTTGATAATAAATTTGTTATTGTTATTATTACGAAATTATAATTATACAATATGATTATACAAGTGTATAATTATAATTGTATATGTTTAATTAAGCAAATATGCTTATTATATGTGAGAGGACATGTCTAAGTAATGTCCAAGTATTATTACGATGTGATTAATTAACTCGATACAACATTCATTAGTACAACTTTTTCTTTAATCAAATAGCATCATTTCCTTTTAAATGTATTAGTTCAATTTTCAACTTTAAATCTACTAATAGAAGAATAATTTTTATGAATTTCAAATACGTGGCCATAACCACTAGTTTGAGAGCGTTGTTCTATAAAATTATTATTGTAATGTAATTATCAATGTATATATATAATATATATATAATATATAATATATATATAATATATTATATATTATATTATAATATATTATAATATATATATAATATATTATAATATAATTATAATCAATGTAACTACAGACACGTTTATGTATAGCGCGTTATATGTTCTGTTATTGAAAAATTTGTGAAACAAAGCCACAGCGATAATGAATATGTCTTGAGCTGGATTTTGGTACCAGCGACTTAATATTAGGTTGTCTCTTTCGTTATATAACTAAATGATAGTTGCATAACATTTTTTCTTTTATATTATTTTATTGAACTATGTATGATCCATTTTGTAGTAACAAAACAAAACGAAAGAAACTTTTCTGACAACCTAATAGTTTTCTGTGTAGCGACCAACATGTAAATAACATGGTTTTAAAAAAGAAACACAGTTCAGCTTCGTATGATCTCCGCGTGTCTACCTGAAGAAGAAGCAATATCATCGAATAATCCTCCTTGGGCACTCAACTTTTGTTTGAAATATAAATTACAAATATAAAATACAAAATAAATAAATTTTGTCACATGAAATATCGCGTGGTAAAGAATAATTACCTGTTTATTCATGAATATTTACTTCCTATCAGAAGAGCTTAATGAAAAATTGCCCTTGAAATTCAAGGCTGCGGTGATCTTTGCACATAATTTTTATACACAGTGTGCTGATACAACTAGATACGATACGTTGGCTGAAAATTTATTCTATTTTTAGTATATTCACTACGATTCTTTTATCATATAAAATGACATATTTCTAGCTTTCTTTCACACTGAAGAGAAAATGTTATCAAGAGATGAATAAAGTTAAACTAGTATGAAATTATTTCGCGAACCTATCGCTGTATTTTTCGTATATATACCAACGCATACTCTGGCACGGATGCAAAATTTCGAAGAGAATTCATTGCAGGTGGTAGGACAGTTTTTCGCGAACATCTCGGAAACTAAGCGAAATCGCCAGTCATATGCATAGGAAAATGTTCAAATTGTTGATTTCTACTACATGTGCAAAAATCATCAAAATCGGTTAGGAGATAACACGTGGATAGATTCGCCAATTATTTAGTCGTACAAAAAATAAATTACGAAAATGTACGAAACTGATAGTATTCTGTACTATACACATATATGTAAAAAACAAATCAATTTAGGTTGTTTATTATGTATGTTTGTTTATTGTTAAGAATGTAAATTTCTTAAGTTATTCTATCTATGTTTATTTCCTCACTTGCGATACTATTTTTGCAAAGATATGGTATTATAAAAATCTTTAGCAGGAAACTTTTATAACTGCAAACTTACTTTGGCAAAATCTCCTTTGTTGTTCAATTATCGTAAAAATATTTTAGTAATCGAGAGATACGCTATAGTTAACGGAAAAAATAAGAAAAACCTTTTTTTTTAGTTATATATTTGTACCAATTTTTTATTGATTTTACCGTTTTGTATATATGTATATATAGGGTGTCCAAATTTGTGTATTTAACGTGTAAATTTAACATGTAAAAGACAAGGAAAGACGCAGAGTGGTATTCTTACGTTTACGTTGTCTTTGGCTTTCATACACATGCGTGAAATTTAACAAATTTAAAAAATTAAAGAATTTCCAGCTGGATCTATTAATATACTAAATAAAAAATATATAATTCCATCCAGAGAAACACTGGTGGCTTTCATTTCACTTCTACGCCTCTGTTCATGAACGAGAAAATTGATCATGTCAAATTATGTCCCCCCTCAATAACATTCAACGTATTCCTGAAATATTTTTTTATATTATCAAAAACAAACGAGATATTCTAAGTGATAAAGTTAGGTGGGACACCTTGTATTGTATTACATAAAATTAATAGAAATGACCATACATTGAATAAATTATACTGTACACTATTTAAAAATTATTAGGATGCATTTGTACGTCAAGTGGTAAAAATTGTTCAATTACTTCAAGAGAAATCTTTTTCAAAAATAATGAAATTTTATGTTGTAGCGAGTTAATTAATAGAGCATGTGTCGTGACCAACGTAAAAAGGTTTATTAACCATTTGGAAATAAGATTAAAATGACTGTACAAAGTGTTTAGAAAAAAGAATTCGGTGCTTGAAGGGCTCGTAGTGCTCACTGAGATGACTAAAAAATGTCTGATCAACAAAGAACCTAAAAGCCATCTTTTCGATGTAAAATCAATTTTTATTATTTATTAGCGCTCGATATCATCAGTGAATCTCTTCGTAGTACATTGAACGTATAGTTATTGAAGACGAAACACCGTTATTAACATACGAAATGCGTATTTCTTCGTGTTTGACTGAGTCCGCAATAACGTCATTTCGCTTTCAATGATTGTACATTCAATGTGTTACGAACAGATTTACTTCTAATATCAAACGCTATCGAGTTTACATCAGAACGTTGATTGGACATCTTTTTACTGTCTCTGTGAGTATTATAAGTCCTTCAAGCATCGAACCTTTTCTTTCACATTTTGCATATTCATAGACATAACAAATACCTGGATTGCAAGAATATTTCAATCGTTATCATGTTAGCAGAAGGGTAAGCAAGTATCACGCTATGTTTTAATGGTAATTATTTGGAATCGAACGCGTCTCGCCGATCTTAATGACCTTCAAATGTTTCGTCAAGGTCGTAATTCTAAACAACTTTTCCCAATACATGTTATTGCCGCACCGTTGGGCCTCAATTTCCCACATATTCCCAAAAAGCTTCAAGGGAATTTAAGTTACGATTACTTTATTCTGCAGCAAGTAGCAGCATTCGCATGTAGTCCAACCTAAACTGAAATCACTGACGAGAGAAGTAATCGTTTCTAATATTGCATAAATAAACAATTAATGTGTTATAAATTGGATTAGCGCACTCTCCGGCTGTCATTATGTGGTCGGCAACGCTAATGTGAAATAATTTTCCGTGAATCAATTGACGTATGAAATATGTTGCACCTTTTATAAAAAACAGAAAATTATTATACACGAAATTAAAAACGGTCCAAACATGCATTTGGGTTACAAAACTCGTTGAAATAGTGGCCAACAATTTTAAAATGGGTATTGATCTTGAATTATTTATATTGCAGAATTTTATAAAACAATGATGTCTGTAGTAGAATTCCACGGAAGAAACCATTTATCAATAAGACGAATCAAAGTAGGCGTTTAAAATTTGCAAAAGAATATGTAAATAAAAAGAATGTTCCTTAAAAACAACTTCTTTTCTGATTAAAGCAAACTAAGTATATTTGCATGTGATGGGTGTCGTTATGTCTGAATAAAACTCAATTCATTATCGGAAATAAGTACTAAGAATATTGATTGATTTTCAAGTTATAAATCAATTTATGTTTAATACTACATGACGTGTACTATTTAACAATTTTTCTTATACATTTTTGTAAACAATTTTTCAGTGACAATAGGTATATGTATTATAATTTTGAGCAACTGAGGATCAGAATAAAGTGGAACATTCGAAAATTATTTCACGCTATTATTGCTGACCGCCCAATGGCGACAGGATAGTACTCCATCCCAATCCATAACTCATTTTTTTTTTTTTTTAATTCATACAATAGTAAAAATGATTATGTCTCTCATTAATGAGTTAACTCTAGATTGGGCTGTATAAAAATGCGACTACCTATTTCATCGTGAAGTATTAGGTTGTCCGAAAAGTTTCTTTCGTTTAATAAGGAAATAATAGACGCACAATGTTTTTTGTTTTATATTAGTTTATCGAATTATGCACGAACATAATAATAGAAATAGAACGAAATGGAGCATACCTAATTCAATAAAGTAATATAAAACAGAAATTGTTGTTCGTCTATTATCACCTTATGAAACGAAAGAAACTTTTCGGACAACCTAACATAATCGTAAGCTAAATTTAATTTAAGTTCTTTGCGAACATATCTTGGAAACCAAGGCTGAGCTACGGTTATTTGTACAAGTTGCTGAATGATCATCTTGACAACATATTTCGAAGGCATCGAAATCATCGAAGAGACCAGATTTCTAAATAATTAGCATATGGAATTCTACCAAACTGAAAATAATTGGAAAGCTAGTAAACAAGCAAGTACACAGCAAAACACAACGTCTTAAAACCGTAATCGAAGTCAGAAAAGGTTAATTATTAATGTAAAATAAGTTGAATATAATTAATACGGTTTGAATATTTGACGACCCTGTTTCGACACACCCTTGCGATTTTTTTTGCGAATTTTGTATATATGTGTGACTTTTATACTTCTATTTTATTATATTTAGTAGTTATGACATTACTTTCAGAACTTAAATCTAACATACATATTTTTATTGTCAAAGTTTTAATAGCAAGTGTCTGTATACTTTCGCAAGCCACTTTGTTGTACATTGTAGCAACAATGATTTTTCTGTACCATGCTATAAATAGTATATAACTAGTATAGTACATAACATAACAGTATAGTACGTAACATAAGTATCTCTAAATGTGATAACGACGTTACTGTTATTAAACAATTTCCTATGATATAGAATTCATATTAACAAAATTTATTTCATATTTCATATATTGAGATATTTTTTAACGTTAAAAAAATACATATGCAAGTTAAGCTACAATGTCAGATAGAACGCTGCAAGGACAAAAATAATGCTAAAAGTAAACCAATGAACCTTTTATACTTAATTAATAAATAAATTAATTTTCCTTACAAAAGACCGCGTTGATTTTTAAAAAACACGATTCTTTCATATAACATAATGTTTTATAAGATACAGTTATCAAGGACTAAAAATACTTCTAACATTAGTTTTGATTTTTAAATCAGTTATATAGAACCTTTATTGCGAATAAGTTCTATAAGAAACTGAAATATTTATCTGGGTTACGATTCCTATAGGAATATTCCTATACGTCAGTTCTTATTTTTTATTTAATTGATTTTTTGTTCAACTTTATAGAATCTAGAATCGATCTTACAATAATTACTAAATTTTTCAGTCTCAGATTTTACGTTTCATTAAAAGTAGCGTGTACTTACGTATAATTACACTTACACGTTACTTACGAATAATTACACTTACGTGTAATTACGTACTTTTCATTATTTATGTTCATTGTATAGCTATTCACTAACAATGAATTATTATGACGCATTTAAACTTAACAATCGAAGATTGTATCTTACATAAAAAGATAAATAAAGAGTCATATGTGTTTTACAAATTTACACACAAGTTTAAAAGAAAACCTCGTCTACCATATAATATACGTACGGAAACGATTAATCGTAGAAAAATTGGAGGGAAAATAATTGACCATAGTCGTTAATCTGTAGGAGGAGGTTAAATAAAGACGAAAACTCACAACAAACGATTCTCATATGTATATCGATTCGATCGGTTACTATTTTCACTCATTGATGATTAAAATAGCATGGTTAAAATACTAGGAGTATGCAGGTAAGCGAAAATAATGGTCAGGTTCACGCGGGATCCGGAAGTTTACCTGACACATAAATACGTTGCGTACGCGTAACTTGAGAAGCCGATTTACGAATATACGATTTTTCAGACTCGTCTTCAACTTAAATGCATTGTTACTTCTGATTACACGATAACATATGAAAACTCTTTTAAACTTAATAATTTTTACCTGGAAGATCCTGCCCCGAGTACAATAGCGGCTCCCGAATCGAGCCATCATTGCATTTTATATGTCAAGCAAATTTTCAGAATCCTGCTTTATCCGACCCCTTACGAAGCTCGAGAAAGTAATTTCAGGTATCCGCACACTCCTATTTAACACCGAATGCTTATGTACAATGTATTCTGGCTCAGGAAAGTACTCGAACATTTTTTAAAACAGAATAACTTTTTTAACATTGGACTAAATATAAATTCTTTTGAAAAATTATAAGGTTGCTTTACTTACTTTTTAGGGGGTTCGTGTGTAAATAAAGTTTCGTAAAAGTTGCAATTGGTCGGAATCGTGAAGAAAATAGTAAGATAGATCATTTTCTACTACTTTTTTTTATTTTCAAGACTGCAGTGAAAATTTAAAAAATACTTTTGTAGAAAGTCAAAATGCAATCTATTGTATGTCACGCTAAATTGTCGCTCTTGGGTCAGACCTTGTGTCTTTTTCAAGAGAGAATGTCTGGCACACGGCATTTTAGACGTCAAGAAGACCATCATCTGTACCTTTCCATTGCAGTAAGCTTCCTTCCCCAAAAATCAATAAATTTGTAAGCTCAATATCTTAAAAACTGAAAAATTGGAATCGAATTCGTCTTTAGAAGCGCCATCAAATGATGCGAAGAAAAATATATAGTCTCATTTAGAAAATAAATTCGATCTTCATATCTTGAAAAATAATGACATAAAAAACATTTATTACGAAACAAAGGACTGACCAGAGTTAGCACGGAGCAATATAAATAATAATTAATATCATAATAACGAACAAATTTTCTACCGTAATACTGCACATATGTTTGAATGTTAATACTTAACAGTATTAACAGTTACTTCGCGTTTTTTAAATTTCTTTAACGATTTTATTTATTGTTAGAAAAACATATAAAATACAAAGAAAATAGTTTTTCCGCTAAAGCACGCCGCCGATTTTACAATTGTCTTCTTGTCGAAAAAAGGCCTTTCACAAGGGCACGAAAAACTTTTGCAAATCAAGTTCGTCGCTCGTGGCCTCTCATTGTGGCAGAAACAACAATGTCTGCAGTTTTTCAGCAGATGTCATAGGTTAGGTTGGGTTTAATAAATTACTCATTATTTAAGATTGAAATTTGCTACCTGTTATTTATTATTAGCATATCTATTAAATCTATTTTTTTAATTAGAGTGCTTGATCAAATGAACATAAACAATTTTTCGAATGATTAAAAAATAGTCTGAAAAGTAAGAAAATGTTGTGGAAATGTTGACAAGCATAAATGAAATCATTAGAGTGCTTGATCAAATGAACGTAAAAAATTTTTCGAATGATTAAAAAAAAAAAAATAGTCTCAAAAGTAAGAAAATGTTGTGGAAATGTTGACAAGCATAAATGAAATCATTAGAGTGCTTGATCAAATGAAC
>JACXIL010000232.1:0-14935 GCA_014737365.1 Bombus soroeensis
GCAGAGGCCGTAGACGCGCCCCGGCGAGGCCCGGCGGGATCCAATCTTAGGCGCTGACAAACCCAGCGCCCAGGGGCCGTCAAGCAGTTCGGTAGGGGATCCGGACTGCCTTGCACGGCGGCTCCCCGCGAAGCGCATCGGTGCGTGATAACCTCACACCGCGACAACAGTTCTAAATGGACGAATCAAGATTGGCGCGGGGGAGGCCCAGTGGTTGTTGCTTACCTGCAGTCCCTGGGCCTCCCTCGACCGCTACAGGGAAGGTCATCGTGGAGGTTTTAGTCGGTTGGAGTCCGACACCACCGCGTCGCTTCTTTCCCCCAGAGGCGATGCGGAGTCCGTGCGGATTTCCTCCACATAAAAAAAAAAAAAAAAAAAAAAAGCTTTGTTTATGTAATATATTTAACTTTCGTTTGTTATTTTGATTGGTGGTAGTTGCTGTTACATTTTGGTGCTTTACCATTTGGCAGTGTTTGTTGTCTTTTCGTTCATCTAAATTCACTGCTTGTCACACTTTCACGTAAGCACAGTTTCTCACGTCTGTCTAACTCGGCTGCTCAGGCAGAACTGATATTATCATATAGAATAGAAGCCATTGGAAATCCCAATTTATAACATTTCTGAATAAAGAATTTCTATAATTCATTCATCCACACGTTTGCTCTCTCTCTATTCCGAAATATATAAATATATATAACCTCAACAGTTCATATGTAAAATTTCACATACTGGCGAAATTTTCCCGATTAAAATTAGACTAAACACAATATTATTATAAAATTCGATTTTGTTGATTGTGCTTATGAATTTTCCTTGATCGTACTTGTCGCTGTGCGATATCCAGCAATCTCCTAGTTGCTAAGAGACATAGGCTGAGGGTCTAAAGCCTAAGGCATATACTGCCTTATTGGGCAATGTAAACATGCACGAACACGATACACCACAGCACACTAGCACATTGTTCTTTCTTCTTTGCTGTCTTTTTTTCGTACCATCACGTGTCATTATCCTTTAATGTTCAGCATGTAAACAAAAAGCAGTCGCTGAGTATAATGTCAGGTAAGCGATCTGTCAAACAGCTCTGTGTTAAGTTATCAATCTCTATATATTTTAATTAGATTGTTAATAAGATTTACTCAGTAACGAAAGTAAAATGGACAGAAACATGAAATCTTATTTGTAGTTAATTTCTACTTCTGTTTTTAACGTTTTTGTAAAAACAAATACGCATGCAAAACAGATATATTACGCCAAAAATATTATTCGCAGTTTATCAACTACTGAAATTACTACAAAAGTGAAATTTAGATTTTATTATAACAAAATATTATCGCGAGGAAAGTAAATAAGCAAAAAGCTATTGTATATAAAGAATATATTAAAATCATTGTATTATTCTACTGATTCATTGCTGTTTGGAAGAAAAGATTTTCTTTTTTCTCTAAAAAGAATAGAATAAACAATTAATTTCTCTTTCTAAGGCAACTAAGATTAATTATTGCCTGATTTTGCTCGGACAGAAAAGTATGAACATTTGTGGTGGAACTAAATAGATTTTTGTATATGATAGCGTGAAACACTTTCTGCACTTGACCGCTGGGGGCAGCACTAATCTGAGAATAACCTTATAAATATGAGCACTCGTCCCCTCTTTGGTAATACCTAATATATGGTAATACCCTAATTAATTCAAAGGTAGATGCGCCACTTACCGTTATTACTGCTGGTTACTTGATTACACTCCTGCACGTTATCAATTATATTTTTATTTTCAAGATAGTATATCGCGTAAAATTTACTTTAAAAACAAAGTATAAACATGCGCACTTTATATTTTATCTTCTTAATTATACTTTGAGGAAGAGCTTTTAATCTTAGATATATTTGAATTTTATGTTTATAATATATGACATTTTAGGTTTCTTTATAACGAACTTTTTAAAGTTAAAATAAAAATATTTGTCTTTCCTGGAATAATAACTTCTTAATATTTTGAAGCAACATAATTAATAAAAATATAATAAGTTGTGATCTATGGATCATGAAATTATTCAAATAAATTTATGACATTATTTATCTTGTATTATGTTTCTTATAATAGTTATTATATAATAATTATATATCAAAAATAAGTAGTTCATAAAATATTTCATGTTTTTCTTAAATATTTATTAACCCCATATTTAAATATAATTCTTTCGATATGAGAGAAAAAAATTTGTATTTTATAGAAGATTATTTTATAGAAAACTTTTTATATTATACATTTATTTAGGTAACATAATATAGAAAGATATATTTACCAAAATTTTTATTTTTGACAAATTTTAGTATTAACGATATTGCTTGACAATTAATGATAAAATGCGAGACTCATATTTAAACTATTTAACATCTAATAATTTGTTGCCATAAAATACTTTAATAATGAAAGTTTTGAGAGCATATAAATATTACTTATGGCTAACATAAACTACTTGAAAATATAAATATATAAAATAAAAATTGACCTTTTGTCTTTAAATATGACATTAATTTGTAATATTAACATTGTGAGATACATTATAAATAACATTTATATATATGTAATTAAGAAGTAAAGCAGTTTCTAAGCAATAATTTTTCTGGAACTAACTTTTTGTTTTATTATCTAACAATTGAATGAAATATTACTAATATATAAGTCATTTATACTTCATTTGAAATTTCGTTTATTTTACGTTTTCAGTATTCATTTTAATGCTATAAGAGTGATACAAAATGTAAAAGACAAGATAATGAATTATTATAGACGAAAAATTTAATTATTAAATGCTTAAGACTATTGCGGTTAGATTTCAGTAATTTGCCACATTTAAAATCTATGTCAGTAAAAAATCCTATCACAAATTGTGGCTTTGAAATATTCTTATTCTTAGTTTATAATACTATATATCTTAAATTAATTTTACATGTAATTATACTTTCACAGCTAATATCTTTTCTGTTGATTTTTAAAAATGTTCGCTCAAAGCTTTTAAGATTGTTACTAACCTTTTGTGCTCTTAATTGTATTTACTCACAACATGTAATATATACATAGTATTCTTGAAATACCATCTAAGAATTTTGTACAAAAACATTATCTAATTTTTAAATTAAATATGACCTACATACATATATTGAAGGCAATTGTTCCTTTTTAAGATTCTTTTAATTGCAATTTATTAAATATCGATAGCCAATTAACATATAAAAAAATTAATAATTAATTATTAACATTGAAATAATATATCCACTGAAAAAAATGCGTGATAAGAGATGTAAAGATCACAATTTGATCACAAAAGGTTAAATCATTTAATGTAAATATGCAGTTACGTTTCTTTTTCTTAACGAAGATATTTGAAACTCATTTAATAAAAGATTTCTTATTTACATTCATTCGTATGCTTCTTAGATACATAAATACAATCTCACGACAAAACATTAAATAGTAATTTAAATTTTGCATAATTTTCAGCATTAAAATTTATTAAACATTTTGATCATCCTAAATAATTTCATTCATCTTTTATAATTCACCATTTTTAAAATAATTTTTTAACTTTATATTTATACTCACATATAATTAATTTCTTTGTGTTTTTAACGTTTTGCAAGTGTATGCATATATTTATAATATTCTATTCATAATATACGAATTATAAAGGACATTATATCACATTAATGTTACTACCATATGACTTGTTCATTTTCTTTTTACGGCACTCTCTTTCACGTATTTTATATAATAGCAATAACTGATAAACTTGAGAACGAAATTCCTCGTTCATTTATAAAATGTATGATACAAGTAAAAAATGTGTGTGTGTGTCTCTGTGTGTGTCTTTCAATCATATCATATATGAAAAACAAAATTTTGACATAAAAAGAGGTACTTCAAATTGTTGCTATTCGACATAAATACATTAATATTTGTACTTTCTATTTAACTTTTAACAAAATTTATTTTTATTTTTAAACTAAGGTCTAATTTCTTCTCTTGTTCGGTATGTTGAATAAATATTAAACATCTGATTCAGCACCTTAAAAATAATCCACCATCACATATAGTTGTAATATATTCCACGTACTTTACTAATATTTATAGTTATAATTGGTATGATAATATAGTAACTCACTTTAAGGCCTCAATACTGCCACTTAACGTCTCTTATTTCCATGACGTCGACCGAACTTACGATTTTTTCTACAAAAAAGGAGGTTGTAAATCTATTAATATATATAAAAAATATTTGTTCAAATTGTCAAAATGCTTAATATTTATATTCAGTTTAATTCTTAAACTTAATGTTATGCAAACATACGAGCATAGAAAGTATACCTAATTTTACTCGGCGAAGGAACCGGAGTATGTTCGGCGATAACAGGTAATACAGAAGTAAATTTGTCAGTTGGACGTAAAAGACGTGCTGTACGAGAAGATAATCTCCATATCAGTCTTTGCCTGTGAGGGGTTTGCTCCTGAGCATTGTATTTGCTCAATACAGCACCCACAGCTTCATGTGTAGAAAAGAAGCTTGTGTCTGAAATCTATAAACGTAATATACCAATCATTTATTGTTTTACCTGTTATATTTACAAGATTTAAAATTTATTAAATTATTATAACGTTACCTTACATATTTTCTGAAGTTCTATAGCAAAGTCCAAAAGTCTAAGCATTTGACGCCTTGATGTTACAGATGTATTGATAGTAGAGGAACTAGGAATAGCAGTAGTAGATATGGGAATATCTGTATTAGTATCTAATCGGTTCACTGCACCATCTAAGTATGTGCAGAGTAGAACAAGTGCTACTTCCGACGACTTCAAACTTGCACAATTACCATCACATGCAACCATTTCTAACCTAAGTAGAAGCTCAGATTCCTAAAATAAAGCAATCAAGTTGATATATCATTATATTAATATAACCAAGTCTTCTATTTTTACATAAATAAGAATAATTACCGTTACAATACTGGTATACATGTCTCCTAGCCCTAGTTGTGATGCAATTGCAAGAAACATTGCATTGAATAAACGAAGAAAAGTTAAAGATGTAACAGGTTGAGTACCAGGTGCCCATTCTAACTTATTCCGTATTACTTCTGACATACGTTTAAGATCACCTCCAGTGCATTTGCACTGAGAAATTGAGACTAAGTGGTCAGCATCTAGTGACTGTGCTAATTGAACAGTAGCTATGTGAAAAGCAGATACACTGATACATGCCATATATTTTGGTCTTGCTTTCATTTTTGTTAAAAAACGGTCCATTAAATTGATGGCAACAAAAAATACATCCGATGGTAGATCATACCATACTTTCAAACACCTTAAAACATGGGCTGATCCATCACGAGCTCCAATTGTTATGTCATCATTCTTAAAGGAGAAAAAAACACTTCATATAAAATAAAATTACTTATGATATTTTACAGATATCCAATTATTCTATTATTCTATATGATTTATATACATACTTGTGATATATTAGGTAACGGAAGGTTAGGTTGATACTTTACTTCAAGAACCAAAGCTTCTTGCAATTGTTCAAGTAGCGGGTGGATTGCATCCGGTACAGGCAAGCCCGATGTGTCCATTCCTGCAATGTGTGACTGACAGCTCACTACAGCAATAATTAAAAGATAAAGCAATGCAAAATAAGTGTAGTGTGGCTGATGATATGAATGTCACACAACAAGAATGGCGCAGCTGGCTAGCCTTGTATCTATAAACAGAAAATATTTATATTAAAATTATTGTTTAAAAGATCTATTATTGTCTAAATTATCTATCACTGGCTATTATATTAAAGATAATAAATACATCTATTTCTAGAATGCTTAATTTAACACAACAGTTTGTGATAAATAACTTATTCTTTAATAACATAAATATAGTCGAAAAATTGTATAAGTTGCTTAACTATTTTAATAAATTACAGAGAAATAACAAATATCAGAATAGTTTTTTTCTTTAATACACTATAAGAATAATATATTTTCTTTGTGACAGTTGTTCCTATATTATTTTAATGCTAAAACTTGTAAAAATTTTATTCCAGCTTTTTATTTTTACTTCTGTTCTTTGCTTTTGTGTAAGGTGTGCGAGTTTGCATCCACGCGCCATCAATAGATTTATATACTTGAAAGTTTCAGGAATGTACTAGAAAATCATCTATATATAATTCGAAATAACTTCGAGCGCTTTCGATTTTCCATCTTTTTCTTTTATATGATTCCTTTTTTAAAATAAATTAAGTCAAAATTCTTCGCCATGATAATATTTTTGTAAAACTACAATCATTATAAAGTATTTAAATATATTATTACAAACGGGCTGAATTTATTATTTTTGGTTTAATTTAAAAGAATTCAATTTAGAATAGTGTCCTATTTTATAAATAGCACTTCCAAAATCATGTAAATAAAATGATAATGTAATAAAGGTATAGAATCACAAAAAAAATCGAATATTGTAAAAATATAAGTCATCGATATAATAAGGAAATAGTTAATAAATTTTGCAAAATAAGACAAAATAATATAACGATAGTTTATAAGGTAATAATAGGCTACTGTAAAATGATTTTCGAGAATATTCTAATGCGAAATATCGAACAGAAATGTGTAATTTATTTATTTGGTAATACTTAAGTCGTATTATTGTCATATATTATCAAAACGACAAAACGAGAAGATATTGACCAGCTGATGCAATGTACTGTCAGAGTTAAAAGATCTTAAGTGCGTCTAAGTCTTCGATTATTTGTATCATACGTCAATCCAAAACGAACCAATTTAAAATGTCCAAATAAAAATATTTTCAATTAAATATGTTAAATATAAGGAAGAGTATCTAACTGAAATTAAAAGTTCAATGCAAATTTATTTTGAAACATGGATAAAATAAAAAGATTTAATAAAAAATATTAGTTTTGGAAAGATATGTGTATAAAAACTAAAATCACATATTTACATATATATGTTTCTAAAGATATAAATTCCACTGACCCGAAAAGCTGTTTAAACATTACTATATTGGTAATAGTAATTAGCAATGAAAATATGCAAACAAATAATAAAACAATATATGAAATAATGGTATAGTTCACAATATTATCACCTACTAGGAGATGCTTGCTTTGAATTACATTATGGGTAATGGCAAGATATAAACAAAATAAATATGGATAATGAAAGATATAAAATAAAGGAAATTGTTTATAAAGAAATTGATCCTCGCAATTTATGAAGAATTAATGTATTACTTAACGAAAAAAATGTTTATGTTGATCAACGATCAATTCGTTGTTAGTAACAAGATACATACTTATAATATTATCCCATATATAACAGCAAATTAATGTACACACTTATCATTTATTTTAAACAATGTGCTATTATGAAATCACAGAATCATCAAAATCTCTAGTTATTTATTATCTCAAATATATTGTTTTTTTCTTTACGTAAGAGTAACGAGTTCCTACGAAGAGCAAAGCATATACTCT
The DNA here is from genome assembly GCA_014737365.1 of Bombus soroeensis. Classification (NCBI taxonomy): domain Eukaryota; kingdom Metazoa; phylum Arthropoda; class Insecta; order Hymenoptera; family Apidae; genus Bombus; species Bombus soroeensis. The sequence continues at coordinate 7,544 of JACXIL010000232.1, forward strand.
ATATAAACCCGTACTCGAATGATACTGTTAATTCACATCTGCTATGCGAATCGTCACGGATGAGCAATATCCGAATTACTACGAATATGCACGAATTCGGACGAAGTTAACCGTAAAACAGTATTAAGATCAAATAATGTATGAAATCTTCGGTTAATAAACGAATTTAATCATTTATTTGCAAATGATAGAATTTCAATGATCGTTTAAATAAGAATTAACAAATTATTTCAACAAAAAGAAAAATGTATGTATTGTAAATAATGAACAATAAAAAATAACTTTATGAAAACATAACTTTAAAATGTTGAATGCGAGTCTGTGGAATATAGTTCTTATCTTTTATATTTATATGTACACACAGGCGAGCGAGCGCGCGCGCGCACACACACACACACACACACACAGAGTATCTCATCTTATTTTTGCTATATTTGACATGAGTTTATACAATTTCATAGCGATCCACATTTTTTTTTATCGCTAATCGTAAATAAATATTATGCTATTTACTCTCAAATGCTAAAAACGATAAAGATTTCATTTACTCCTGTTATTTAATTTGCAGAAGGAAAAATTAAATTTTTATCGCAAATATTCGTTATATATAAAGTTCCAATTTTGTAGCACTGTCAAAAGCTTTATCATTATCATCTTAACTAATTTATATTATATCATATAGAAGACATATCATAAATAATCAAATAATTAGTAGTACATATATACAGTATGTATATTCATCGAATTCTTTCTCTGTTCTCATTACCACCATTTTGTTTTAGTTAGACATTTGAACATATATTTTATAAACACTTTATGCACTACAATGATATTTACAAAAAAAAGCAACGATTTACCCGGATGCGTCCGAAACGCTGTTACGTCGATAGATCACCCAATCTTGGCTTTATTATCGTATTTGTCGATACGGATAGGAAACAGATTCACGAACGAACTATTCCGTTTGACAGTTGTTTTAACAATAAGAAATGGCGAAGTCATGAACGTTCAGCTGATCATTACGAGTTTCTATACGCTCATGCGTAATAGTCCTTCCATAAGCGTAAATCACTCCGCGAAAAATTTTAAATATGATGTTACTATATTTAGATAATTTATTATCTTCATTACAGTTATATTATTTCAAACAATTTTCATTAATTTTAGAATTGAATGTTCTATTTATAAATTTAGTTTGAATATAGCATTATTTCATAACTTTAAATTTAATGTTATGAACGGTATTGATATTAAATAGTATTAACATGTAGATTAATGATTGTGCTGTGATATAGGAGCAGAAGACAGTACAATTCCGTAGCATAGGAACAAAAAATGTGAGGATTTCCGTAGATAACTTTTTGACACCCGCTTTCGAAGACAAGAGGCTATTTTTAAGTCGGGACACTTAGCATGATTTTGTTCAGCAATGGTAACAATGCTTGTAATTTTCTATGATCATCACGTTCTCAATAGCCGAGCTTACAATAAATGCAATTATTTCCGAAGGGTAATTTAGCTAATTGTAATGGCCCGATTGGTCAAGGATTACTCTGAGGAACTTCCGTGACCCTTATCTAATCACCTGGAAGCCTCATGTTTCGTCCAAATATCACTCACCCTTTTCCCCCCAATATTTATATCTATGTATATGTTATTTTATTTTGTTGTAGCAGTATTAACTTGCTACTGGATCTTAAGTTTATATATTAAATTTATTAATATTTTATTTATCTTATTGTATCAATATTATTATGCTGTTAGAAAAAATGTTAGAAAAAAATAGATGATAAGATGTAAAGACCAAAGCTCCATAAGGTCTGAAAGGACAAACAAGATAAATAATAAATAAACAATAGTAATAATAATGTAGATTAATGATCTTAATTTTATTGCAATACTAAAAATTTGAAATGATGCACATATATGTATTTCAGCAATATGTAGAATATTTTTGTTAAAATCTACTGATATAATCATTTTATTCTTGACATTTCCTTTCTCAATACTACAATTAGGAATCTTAAGAATACATAAGTTATTAGTATGTGATCATTTTTGTAATATCAGATGATTTAATATAATATAGAAAAAATTTTTTAAACTATTAGTATTCCATAGATGTTGTTTATGAGCTAGCTTTTAATTTTTACATTTCTTATGCTACTTCAATGGTTAACATAATATATATTTATACATGTATAAATAGTAAACAAAAATAATTTTTGAATATATTTATACATTTTATAAAATGCTTTTTACATTCATTCATTCTTATGTACAAATTGATAGATATTTAAACAAGAATACTATATGGTAATATATTATAATAAAAATAATGTCCCTTTTTTATTATACATTCCTATTATCAATTATAGATTAATTTTATTTATGTTATGTGAAGATATAAAATTTTATACTATACAAAGGTTTTATTTATTTTTTCTAATTACACAGATAATACAAATAATTTGCCTATTTTCCAAAGTTTTAAGTACAAACTTTTGGTTACATTATTCAGCTCTGAAATATATTAACACATTTCTTATCCATTCTCACTATCACATAAATTTTTATCCAATTTCATTTCTGTACTTTTTTCTTGCTCTAACATTTTCACAGTTGTCTCAAGTGTATATAAATGCTCATCATTTATACCTGGTGCTATTACTCGCATCGCAGATGCCAAATTATATAAATATTCTGTATTTGTTCCACTAGGACCATGAGACACCAGTATCTGTTTTGCTATTGTATATATGTCCTCTACACCTGCATAATTTGGATTATCTTCGCCACCTATGTAAATTGTGATATAAAATGGCATATTTTCTGAAACTGATGATAATAGTTTTTTATTTTTAAGATCATTTGGAAAAGTATTATTTGTTAAAGAATATGGTGCAGTATTTTTAATGGAATAAGATGGGTAAAAAAGAACACTTTTTCTTTCGTAACCTCCTTTTTCTCTGTAATCCAAGTGTTTTACTACTTTATCTATATTTTGGGGTGATATTCTATAAGCAACACCCCATACTTCATCATTAGGATTATCAGAATTAAGTAATGTTACAACACGACCGGGCTATAACAAAATACCATTGTTTGTATACTTAAAAACTATGTATTATACATTACATAAAAGTCAACATAACATGTATTGTTAATAAGTAATAAAATAATTTACATTTAATGTAATATCTAAATTTTTAGACACTATTTTAAAATAACCACACATATATCAAATTCTATTAATGAAGAAATAATTACAAAAATTAATTATTACTTTTCTTAAAGAAAACTAATTAATCCTTTAATCGCAAAACTTTATTTGCAAAACACACAAGGAAAAAAAAGATCCCAAATTAATTTGAAATTTGAAATTTAAAAAACGTATATAATTTAATCGCAAATGTTAAAAGACGTTTTAAGTGAAAAAAATTACTTAAATAAGTTTAACACACAATAATTAAATACGTACTCTACTAGGTATTCCTCTATGATCTATACTTTTCTGGTAAAATCTTCTGATATATCCTTTGATGTATCCAACGAGAATTTCTTCGTAAGGAAAGTCTGCTTTCCATATCAGTGAACCATAACCAAACACCCACATTATTACTTTTCTTGTTAAATAGTAATTGCCTTAATGATTGTTTGAAATTTTCATTTAAAATTATATTTTTCTGTAAAAATATATAAATTCCAAATAAGACAGTATTTCCTATTTTCCTAAAACATATTTAATACTGAATTCACATTAAATTATTAAGACAACAGATACATAGACTGTTTAGTAAAAGTTTTAAAACAGTCAAAATATACTTTACACTAAAATTTTGAATAACGGTTTATGAAATATAATTATTTCGAACAAATTTATTGTTCCTTCAACATTACGTTATCTTTATCCTTTAAAAAATACCTTTTTCTAATCTTTTGTCCAAAATAATTTTAAATTAGTATGTATATTGAGAGAAATTATGAACATCATATATGCACATAGTATACGTACATATTTAATACATAATAATAGTACATATACATATTTAATAAAAAGTACATCAGATAACCACGCGAATTTTCAAATTTTCGTGTGTGAAGAGAGAACGAATTTTCATATTGATTTAAATGTGTAAGTTTTAATATCTATTGACGAACAGATAATTTTATTTTAATATACGGTTATTAAAAGTATTTGATAGTAAAACTTAATATTTAAAATGTTTTCAAAATTTCTATGTACCGATGTACTTGCCATTCGCTGTGTTGATAATTTCATTTTTGTAGGTTAGTATCATATATGTAATTTTTTCACAATAAATAAAAGTTATAACCAAATCTTCATTTCTCTATTTAAACAGTAGTACATATTTATATTTTGTAATTTTTATAATTTCCGTTTCAAATTGTACATAGGTGTGGGATGTGTACTATACATTTTTAATGTCAACACATACAAATTGGAAAAAAAAATAAATTGTCTATATCCATATAATATACATGGAATTGTTGAGGGTCCTAATAACAAATTAACTGTATTTGGTGCTAACTATTTTTCTACATATAAAATTTACCATAAACAAGAAACATTGATGTATGTTTAAGTACTATACATACAATATTTGTTTTATCAAGTATTATACTTTATTTATCTATATATTCATAAGAAAGTATATATTTTAGAATTGAAGAAGATTCTATTAAAAAAAGACTTAATGATTGGATTGTGGCAGCAGAATGGGTGATATTTGATGAATGCGATTATCTCTGTGTTCTTTTAGCACACAATAATGTTTGTATTTATAACGTATCTAGTGAATGCTATCAAAGCATATGTTGCGAAGAAAGATGTATTCTGTATCCTTATATCTATATATTTAAACAAAATGTTTTAACATTAATCTTAACTTTATTATTAGATATGCTGGCTCCATGTTAAATAACAATAATAGGGATCTAATCATTTTTAGTGGAACTGTATATCAGGAAATATTGATATGGCAAATAAATTATACTTATCATTCTAAAATATCTCCAGTTTTACATCGTTTACAGGGGCATAATGTTCGTAATATATTACCTAAAGCAATTTCTTTTTTTATGCATTATGTTAAGGTTTAAGAATGTAAATGAACTGAATTCTAGGGTGTAATCTTTTCAATCACATATGATATAGCTACACAAATTATTTGTTCTACCTCGGATGACAGAACAGTCAGATTATGGAAAATATGTAACGACAAAAGTGAAGAATGTAAACTTACATTGGAAAGAAAATCAGTGGAAACAAATTGGAAAGAAATTAATATAAAACTAATGCGAACAATGTTTGGTCATACAGCTAGAGTGTGGAAATCTATCATTAAAAATGAAATTTTATTTACAATAGGAGAGGTATATATCATTATGTATACATAGTAAACAATTGATAATAAAGATAATTTATTTTCATGTTCATAATTGAAGGATTCTCTTATATGCATCTGGTCATTGGATGGCAAACTACTTAACAAAGTTTGTGCTCACCATGGTGCTGCTATATGGAGTATTGACATATCAAACGATAATAAAAGTGTTTTCACTGGTGGTGCTGATGGTGCAGTTTATGCATGGCCTGTTGTTAAAGATTATGTTCAAAAAGCTGTATTAATACCAAAACTACATACATGCACTTTGCCAAAATATGTTTGCTACTTAAGAAGTGGTAACCTTTTAATTTTTGATGAAAATGGTACTTTATTTATATTTAACCATTGTTATAGTAGTCTGCTAGGATCATTGTATTTAAACAAATATAGTACATATTGTGTTATGGAGGTTTCTTTATGCCACACCTATGTTTGTTTTGCATCAAGAGATGGATATATAACAATATACAAAGGTAAAGTAATACTAGAGATTGATAAAATTGCATTAATCGTTAAGAGTATTGTACATAATGATTTTAGAAGTTGCAGCTAATAAAGAATTACAACAGATTATAGAAATAAAGATAATGGAATCACAAATATTTTCTGTACAGTGGCTAGGAGATAATAAATTAGTAATTTGTGGCCTAAATGGAATTTTAAAAATATTTAATTTTACAGAAGGAGGTATATTTTATAAAATATAGAATAATCTGTTGTTTAGTAAAATTTTAATTTCCATTTAATTTTTATAATTTTTATTTTATACAGGATTAATTAATATAGAATCAATATGTTTGTTACCATATAGTCGAGAACGTTGGTTAACAGCAGCTGTTTTATATGAAGGACTATTAGTGTGTGGAGATAGAACTGGAAATATGCATGTTTTTGAATTTGAAAAATCTGTATCATATAATGAAGCAAATGTACCTAAAGCAAAAAACAAACCTATCCAAACTTTTGTCAAAGTTCATGGAAAAATTGGTATTCAAAATTTTATAGTTTTGAATTCAAAATTAATATCAACTGGTCGTGATGGAATGTTAAAATTTTATGAATTAAATAAATATAAAAGTACAAAGTTATTATGCGCTTTACATAAACAAAAAATGCCAATGGATTGGATTAGCAGTCATTTAAAATCCTCTGATGATGTTCTTATACTAGGATTTAAAGAGGTAGATACATATGTATTTAAACAGATGTTATACATATATATGTACATACATATTTTCTTTTACATTTTTTATCTTTTGCTGTTATTATTTATAGGTAGAATTTATAATATATAGTATGTTCCATCATCGAACTTTGATAAGAGTTCCTTGTGGTGGTGGGCATAGATCATGGGATTGTATGTTACATAATGAACTTATTACATTTGTACATATTCGTAATAAGCAAGTATATGTATCTGATTTTTCATTAACTTCTTTCATGTTGCCGGTTTTATTGGTGAGTAATTTCTTCATACTGAAAATTTTATACTTTTTCATAAGAATTAGAAACATATTCTTTTAAACTTTTAGAATGGTTTCCATACAAAGGAAATATACTGCATCAATCCAATATCAAAAATTGGTCAGTATAATATTTTCATATCTGGAGGTGAAGATAGTACTCTTCGCATTAGCTACATCTCAAGTACACTGATGAAAAACAATCTCACTTTTCAAACATTGAGTATTTTTGATGGTCACATCTCTAGTGTTAAATTTATAAATTGTTTAAATTTACAAACTAATCTTTTTTACAACAAATATCTCATTTTTTCGGGAGGTGGAAGAGCACAATTAAAAGTTTGGGAAATTGATATAAAAGATAATAAAACATCCTTACAAAGTACAGATATTTCTTGTCATGACATTACATCTCACATGTTGTATGGATTGGATCGTTATCATAAAAAACAGTGGCAAGAATCTAAATATTCTTACAGTATGCAACCTGAGAGTCGATATATGGATATTGAAGTTTA